>VXAY01003566.1:1030980-1118307 GCA_013399855.1 Oxyruncus cristatus | reverse complement strand
AAAAAAAAAAAAGGCAACTTTGGGGCAACCGAATTTTGGCCTTCCAGTATCTGAAGAGAGTCAAGAAGAAAGATGGAGAGAGACTTTTTACTAGGGCATGTAGTGACAAGACAAGGGGGAATGGTTTCAAACTGAAAGAGAGTAGGTTTAGATTAGATATTAGGAAGAAATTCTTTACCCAGAAGATGGTGAGGCTTCAGATTGGCCAGAGAAGCTGTTGGATGCCCCAGCCCTGGAAGTGTTCAAGGCCAGGTTGGATGTGGCTTGGTCTAGTGGAAGGTGTCCATGCCCATGGCAGGGAGGGTAGGAAATAGATGTTCTTTAAGGTCCCTCTCAACCCAAGCCATGATCAATACTAGGCAGGGTAAGGTTTTATTTTAAAGCCATATATAGTATTTAAAACAACAGAAACACAGAGTTGTTAAGACACATCAGAATTTAAGAGGAAGTTCTGTAGCTTTGTATTCAAAAAGGCATCTTGAAGGATTTGACATTTTAGTGTGTCAAAAAGGTTAAATGAATACCTGATAATCATGCAGCTGAACACTGGCACCCATTTGATAAAAATGTAAAGGTATTTGGAAACCACAGCAGATCAAAGAGCAGCAAAAACATTTCATTTATATGTTGAAAAGCCAATGGGATGTCACACTTTTGAGAACAAGGCCTCAGAAGGAAGAAAATTGTCACAGAGGCTTATTAGCAGCTTTATTAGACACTGACAGTAACCCCAGGTTGGAAAGAAAATAAGAATAATAAATAAAATAGAATTTTGTTGGCACTGCTCCAGAAAGTCACAATTCATCAGAAAGAACATTATTTTTCCACAAAACATCGAAGTTGCATGGGGGTTTCAGCTCAGTCTAATGTCTCCCCACAAACAACACCTTATAGAAAGACCACATCTCTTAAAAAAGGGAGTCAAGTGTCAAAAATCTCTCCCAAGCATTTTAAAGGCTCCCAAGGCCAAGCTACCAGAGAGTTTGAATGTATTTACTGGTATCCTGCCCCTGGGAAATGGGGAAGGGCTCTGTATACATGCTGTATGCTTGCGTGTGGACATGTTTTACAGGCACTGATATGAACACAGAAGTACCTTTGCAGTGGAAAACCTTGTGGTGGATCAAAGGTTTGCCTCTTTCTTCTCTTCTCCACTTTCCGTGTCCATCTCTCCCAAAATCCCTGTTAAAATGGAATGGTTTATACAAAGGGAGCTGATCTGGGCCCACCACAGCGTGATGTGCACGACTTGCCACCATCAGCGCAGCAGTCCTGCTTCCCTCCCACTTTTTGCCCCCTCAGAGGTACAGCCCAGCCTGATGCAAGCAGAAGACAAAAAGGGAACTCGAGATTAAGGAGTCAAACTTTTAATTAACATCTCAAATTCCAGTTGAGTGTTAGCTTCCTAAATTGCCGGTGTTTAACAGTGTAAGCATTTTCTGGTCCCTCAGAAAGGTTTGGAAATAAGAAGTGGTAGAGGCTAATGATGCAGGTGAATATGCACCTCATTGACATGAAAAAAGGACATTACAGCTATTTCCTACCGAGAGGTAAGTTTCTCCAAGGCTGAATGAACAAAATGACAATGTTCTAAATAGATTACCCTGTTAGTTTTGCTCTAAGCTCACTTGTGGATCTTGGGCTTTTTTCATGGAAAGATGTAGGCACCATAATACTCGCCTGGTATGCAAGATCCCAGACATCTGAGATCCAAGATCCAGCAGTCAGTGCTGATTCCCTGGATTCCTCTGCATCCTGTTTTCAGCAGTTCTTCACCTGGCACAGGGTAGTGGGAGGGTTCCTCTGGCTTCTCATAACTGAAGCTCTTGAAGCCCCCCAGTCCTCCCTGAAGAAGCAACACGGGACCATCCTCCAAAAGACATGAGCAGGGGTTTCTTTCCATTTTAGAGCAATCCTGTAGCACTCACAGTTGTTCCTTCTATGTTATTTAACAGAAGTGATGGGATCAATGCTTTCCTCAGAGCAAGAGGTATCTCACCCATGCCTGTACCTCCAAGCTTCAGAAGGAAAGGTCTTTAGCCTTGCGTCAAAAGAAGAGAGGAGCGCAACCTTCACTGCCCCGTTAGGTAAAAGCACAAGAGGGCTTTGGTCTGCTCTGACTTCATGGGGAAAAGGGAGGTCTGGGTTCCTCTGACTGTTTCTCTGCCTGTTCAATGTAAAGTGTATGGCCAGCCCTTGCAGGAAGATCACAACCAGATCTGGATCCCAGATGGACTTTAGTGCAGATTCCAGCAGCAGAGAACAATTTGGGGCTTCTATTCTTGCCTTTCATGTTTATATTCTTACTGCAAGAGTCAACTCCAACTCTTCAATAGTACCTTCTGAAGTCAGTGGGTCTGCTGAGAGAGTAGATAACCTTTTATTCAGATCAACATCTGAACTGAATCACCATGCAGCAGTCATGAAAGAGGCGAGGTAGGATTCCAGTCAACAGCCTTAAGTCAGTTTGGACTTCACAGGTCTGCTGAATTTCCCTGGCAGAAAACCCATCTGCACCAAATTCTGCATTGTCTCAGCTGCAGCTGTAGCTATAATCCCAGTATTGCAAGGCCTGGAGTAAAATTCCAGTTGTAAGAATAAATAAGTGTGTATATACTTCCATACAGCATGAGAGATTCTGCTGGAAATTTCACAGGTGATTTTATTTACATCTGTGTCAGTGAGGTCAGAATTTCATCCAAAACATTCCTGGTTTTGTGTTGGCTAGCAAAAATGTTCACACTCTAACTAAATCTCTCTTATAAATCACCTTGACAGACCTCATAATTCAACATAATAGGGTTCTTTGCAGAAAGAATCATCTCTCAGCTGATGCAAGAGGATGGACAAGATAACCTAAGAGAGTTTTATGTCTATGAAAAATTGAATTCTTGACTCTTCTTATTCCTCTGTGACTCCACCCATTCAGGACCAGTTATATCCCGATCATTAAGGAGATTCTCTCCATTAGTTCCCCAGATCTCTTTGCTAGCCTGTAAGCTGTGGCACTCTACTTAACAATATCTTTCTTTATATTCTTTGTTCTGAGGCTCATTATTCCACATTTATCTGCACTGAACTGAATTTGTCATCTCTTTGCCCAATTACTTTAAATGATCTAAGACCTTCTGTGTCTTAACTGCATTGCTCTTCATTGTTTACCTCTCCTCACCAATTGCTGTCACCCAGAAATCTTGCTTTCAATAATTTCCAAGTCATGTCTGCAAATAATAAAGCATTTAAAGAGCCATGGTTTAACACTCATAGTGAAATGCCTTCTCACTTGAGACACGGAAAATAAACACAGTTTCTGTATGTTTTACACATCTCAGTCTGATGCCTGCCCGTCACTCTCTGCTACCTGCAGCCTTCAGATGTAAAAGGCACAAATTGAAGCTGCCAATGCAAACATTAATTTATGAGCTGACTATCTCAGGGCCATAAATCAAAGGAATATTTTCCACCTAACTGGACTTCCTAGGTTGGAAAATAACCCTGTGAGTATATTGATGGGTGTGAGACTTAGTAATTATGCAGATCTTTTCTGCCAACTCGAATGACAGGGAAAAGAAGCGTTGTGGTGACTTTCTTCGGAGCTGCAATTTCCCACCTAGCTGGAAAGAACCCCTTCTCCTCACTGGTATGGCATCTTCTAGGATAAAGCCATGCTGGTCAGGTCAAGCTCTTCCTCATTCTCAAGGTAGTATCTCTGCAAAACTTCTGAGAGAGCTTGTGACTGCCCAAAGTGCCAGAACAAAATGTTCAGAAGTTTTTCCAAAAAACCTATCAACACCACTAGTTCGAACTAACATATTTGAATTACATTTAGCCACCCACCAACATCAGATCAGCACAGAATCACTGCACTGCTCTTTAACAGTATAAACAGGCTGGCACAAACTTTGGACAGACAGCAACAAGCCACTAGAAAATCTATAAAATAAAACCCAAAACATCTGCCTTTACAGCATCCTGGCTTCTAAGATTTTTGTCCTCCTCCCCTGCCCCATAGATATTCAATACAGAAAATTCTCTAACTTGTTCATTTCTAATTTTCTGCTCCAGAAATTCCCTTTCACACATGGGTTACTGGTGGGTAGATGATCCAGTCAGTAAAACTACATCAGAAGATAACTTAGCTCCCAGTTCACTTCTGGATCCTGGTCCCTGTGGTGTTCACAAGGCAGAGCTCACCAAGGTGAGAGGTAGAGGAGGACCACCACAGGTTGTGTTATTCCACCAGAACAATGGTAGGTAAGCTACCTACCAGGAAGCTGAGAGCTCAGCACATTTCCTTCATAGCTCTGTTTGGCTGCTTCTGCCCCAAAAAGCGAGTAAGTGGGATGAGCAACCCATTGCTTGAAGCTTATCTGCCTCCAGGTTGTAGTTCATGAAATGTTTGGAGCTTTCCCTTGACTTGAAGGTATCAAGTCTCATAAAAATGTGATCAATCACAAGAAGCTTATCTAAGAGGGAAACAATGTTTTCTAGGTGGAAAATAAAATGCATCAGGCCACAAGGCACCTGATTTTGAAAACAAAAAAGAAACCTTTCTAATGTCTTTCCAAGAGAAGCGGTTTTATGGTTTTGAAAGACATACTCCAGCAAGTTACAGCTCCTTGAAACCCCTAGGACTAACATATAATATATTTTATAGTGCCTTTTATAGTAGAACTGTAAGTATTTCTCAGAGATAAGTGAAGACTATCAACTTTCTACTAAAGACGGACATACTGGATTTCTCTACATTAGAGACATAATGTAGATCAGGATTTGCCTTGGAAGTGAATTTCTCAGTCATACTTGCTGCACTTCCCTACAAAAAATAGAATTGTACCTGAAATATATTTCATTAAACTGAACGAAAAGAGAATGCAGCTCAGGCACTTGAGCCCCAGATGGAAATCTATGAGATCAGTCTACTGACATATTGGTGTAAAACCCTCTAATCTTGTAATGTGTGGATGTCAAATATTCAGGTTGGGTTGCTAGTTTTTTTATTGCTATGCTGGCAATTTGGATCTGAATTCCTATTAAAATTTCCCAAGAAAACACACCTGCTTACACCTACAAGGTAGTTGCCACCTCCTGATGGTTTTCATGCTGACATGTAAAAAAAAACCCTGTCAGAAAAGACCAGCGAGGACATGGTGTTGTGAGGACTGTGCAGTCTTGTTAACTTTATGAAAAACATGTGAGAGAAATAAGGGAAGGATGTTGATAGTGGGGAAAAAAAAAAAAAAAAGGATAAAGCATTTATAGGGAAATCAGAAGGACACTGAAGTAATGAATAAAAGTTTGGATGCACGAGGGAGCGTGAAACTGCATTAAACAGTAGAAAGAACTATGGGAAAGATCCAATGGCAGGTAGAGGAGCAAGTCCTCTCTTGGCTGCCAGAGAAGAGGATACATTTTATGGTAATTTCTGTTCCTTGTGAGCAGATGGGAAAAGGTTATTTTACTTTCAAATGCACTATCTTGTTCTGGCCACGGACAGTACAGCCTTCCTGTCTCAAAAGTCAGGAAGAGTATAGCCTGGGTTAGCCAAACTCTTTAGTTTTGGATACCTGTTTCATGAAAGAGAAGGAGCAGCACCGACACACACAGACAGACACACACGCACACAAACACCAGACTAACTCACCACGAATTCTGAGCACTTCGACCCTTTTCCTGTTCTTCACTCTGCTCACACTGAGCATCATATTTAAATCAGGTTTCAAAGTCTTCCAGCAGAGAAACCATGTCAAAACTGTTAATTTTCTTTCCCTGGAACACCTCATCACATTTTTTGCATCTTTACAAATACCAGATAAATAATCTTCACCTCTACCTGTGAAGCCTGAGAGCAGGCAACAAGTACAGTGGAGACGAGTAGAAGCTTGGGGCTCATCCTTCACTTGTGGTGACCAGTGAGATCTTTCGCCATCTGCAGCAGTCCATTGCAGTCTTGATTATTCCTCAGACTTCCAATTTTACAATGCCATGGCTGAAAGGCACCTCCAAATAAAAGGCATGAGCAGATATTTTCCTCTCCTTCCTTGACACCCTGCACAAACTCTCAAAGCCATTTGGTTGTTTACATCATTATGAGCAGCAATATTAGAATAACAAACAGTACAAAGTTAATGATGAATCTTTTGAGGCTGCTGGAAATGCCTAGACTGGCCAGTGCTACTGAATCATAAATCTTTCCACATGTTTTTTTAGGGCAAAATGTGGAGATATTGAAGGGACTGGCAAACCCCAGCATCTGCATACAGCATTCGTTGACAACTGAAGACTGTTTCCCTCCCAGCCCTCCTAATGGAAAAAAAAAGCTGGAGAAAAGCCCTTCCCCTCCTCCCTTTTGCAGCCAGGGCTGGTAGAACATGCATAAGAGACATGCTGCATCCCATTAAGGGTTGTAGCAGTAAACAGACCCTTCAGCAACACCAGGGATTGTCATGTTCTCAAGTGCAGTAGCTAACAAACAGCTGAGAAGTTTCTGGATGAGCAGTTCACAGAGGCTGCAACAGAAGTTACCAATTTGGTCAGACTTCCCACCGTCTGTCACCAGGGATCGCTTCTCCCAGTCCCTCACTACTCTGCAGGTGCTGCTCACTGAGACCCCCACTCCCCCAGCCCTGAAATGCAAACGACAACTGAGGGATCAGGGAGCCACGTGTCGGGAGACCAGGGAATCTGCACCCTCAGTCTCCCACAAAATTACAGAACTACCCATCCCTTATTGTCATCCTTAGCAGGTCTTTAGAAAGTATCTCCGTGGAGTGACTGTTCTTTGCTGTTTTGTTGGCTTTTGGAGCGGAATGTCCAGGAACAGCTATTTCTTGTGCTGAGGGGGCAGATGTATGTCCAGCTCTAAAGGAAAAGCATTTCTCTGCAAGCATTTCTCAGCCCAGATTATTTTGCAGTGAAAGCCATTTCTTCTGGCATCTCTGCAGTTCTTGCTTTCCCTGCCTGTTGGAAAAGAGAGGATCATCCTCATGCTTGGCTCTTTCTGGAACTCATACTGGGATCAGAAACTGGGCAAGGAACAAAATTTAATTTATCAGGCTTAGGGGAAAGAAGAATGTAGAATCTTAAGACAACATTGGGGCTTCACCAATTTCTTTTGGAGTGCCATTTTAGCCTTCTGAACACTAGGTAATGTCCATCATGAAAGCAGATGGGGGAGGGAAGCTCAGTGCATACGCAGAGAGTGACTACCTGCAGGCTGTCCTGCTGTTAATAAGGCATTGCCAAGTTAATTTAATGAGCCTATTAGTTCAGAGCATCAGCAGAATTTGAATCTAGGAAGTCCAGAGTCATAATATAAACTGATACTTGAATTTGGTTGTCGTATTCCACCACCCACTAGACATATATTTTAACAGTAGGAAATCCCACTTGAGTTTATGTGAGTCCAGGTCTTATATTTTCCTGTAGAACAAATTTCCATGATTACTCTCCAAATATTTAAACTCTTGCCTGTTTTTTTTAAATACATTAATTTGTTTGAATGTTTTTCCTATCACAGAAATGAGTCTTTGTTTAAAAATGCCAGTTAATATAGCATTTTACATTTTTTTCTTAACCCTTGCACAATAAAAAATTCCACTGGCACCTCACTGTATCTGGCTAGCTTGATACTTCCATAGGTTTGCAATTTCTTTCTTCTTTTTCATATTCCATTTGAGAAGCTGGAATTGGCCTGAAATCCCTAGTAGCTTGAGTTAATTTGGGAGAAATAGCATCAAAAATTCCACCCAGAAATGATGCTAAACAAATGTTCAGACAAGTAATTTCTCCCTCTAAATATTTCATCATGACAAATTCCCAGGTCACTTTACTGCCAAATCACTTCAGTGCTGGACTGATCAGTTACTTCAGACAAAATTCATCTCCACCAACTTTTCCCCTCCACAATGTGGAGTGTTTAACCTGCCATAGAGACCTCGGGGTTCAGGGCTGACCAAAGATGATAATTTCACCAAAGGTGGTGAAATGTATCATATCCTGAGCTTTACTGACCATATGGACCAGCTCTGCACTATCTTTAGAGTAAGTGTGGCCTTCTCAGGTAGGGATGGAGTGGCTGAAACGTAGATCAACACATTTAGCCACATGTATTTTAGATAAGTTGTACACCCAGCCCTGCCAACCAGGAGGCACAGTGAGGGAGCAGAGCCCACTCAGGGTGGGTGGTATCTTAGCATGCAGACTCCAATATAAACCTTCTGAGTACATGCAAACAGATACTTCAGCAGCTAATAATTAAAATAAATGGGGATGAATTTTAACAGGAGTAGCAGAAGGTACATTCCTGGCACAAGGGGGACATCATGTCTGCTGTGGAACATCTGGATGCTTGACTTCCCCACAAATCTCATGAAACTGGGCAAAACAAGCAGTTTTTCCACGTCCCTGTTACAACTTACAGCCAAATAATTTTTGCTGAAATTAAGGCAGAGGTTTTTGGGGAAAAAAATATTATTATAAAAACCTCAAACCAACAAACCAAACCAAAACCAACCAACAAACAAAACCCCCAACAGACAAACAAAACCCCCCAAACAAAACCAGAACTAAACCAACCAACCAACCAAGCTCATAAATAGGCAGAGAGAATATCTCAGCCAAAGCAACTAAAATTGCTCCACAATTGTACAAAATTTTGGAAAAGCTTTTGAAAAGAGGGGTCATGTACAAGGGACAGTGTTGGGAAGCCTTATAGGCTGCACTGTCAGCTCTGACTATGCTTGTTGCCGAAAAAAGACCCAGCTAAGATTTAAAACCCAACGCTAAAACTGCTCTCATTTGCTCCTTCATTTTGAGAGTGGCTTTTCCACAGACAAGAGGTTAATAATAGGATGCTGGAAAGGGTGCAGAAGGTGATTGCACAGCTTAGGTTAAACCACGATTCACTGGTACACAATCATTTGCTGCTATAATTGCATTCAAGTGTATCTCTATTCGATTGCCCAGGTTTTCCTTCACAGCACCTTTAAAATGTTGTTCCACTACCTGTGGTGAAGATGCCTATGAAATGAATGGGACTTGATATTTAAAAGTACTGAGCAAACCACTAACAAGGGTTCTGTTTTATTATGGGATCTTCATCCTAACGGGATAAAGATCACCATAGGTAATCACAGTTAAGGACTTTTGTTAGCCCAAAAGAACATAGTTTTAAAAAATAAATAGATAGATTTTACTGTGGAAAAGCTAACTTCCTGGAAGTTTGTGGGAGACTTTACTTACAATTGAACCCACCTTGGGAATCTCTGTCCTTTGTTTTATTTAGCCTTGAAACAGCTTCTCATTTCAGGATTGATAGGCAGGGGCTGTTCTTCAGCCCCAGGCATGTGACCACTGCTGCCTACTGTGGCATTTGCTTTATCAGTTCCTGCCTAAATGTCTTCCAAGCCTTAACTGCTCCCTGATATTTTTTTCAATCAAGACTTCCTGAGTTCTTGCTCCTAGTCTGATCAGAGGATGTGCCTGTGTATGTTATGTGCACATCAGCTGGTGTCAGTAGGACCAATCTTATACGTAGGCCTTTGATGTGTGTGTAAGGCCTTGGGGGTCACATATAGAAAAAGTATCTAAAGATGTGGGTGAAGACCACAGCAAACTCTCCCTGCCAGAGAGAAAGAAGAGATCACTTCTATTTCTTTGAATCAAAGCTTCATTAACCATGAATCTCATCACCTCAATGTCTTCATTTTAGCCCCCATTCACCATCTCACTAACCTGGATTTTTCTTTTAGCTAAAGTTATACCGGTACTATATTATTATATTATCACAATTGCGTATTTTCTCTTTCCCTCTCTCTCTCTCTCTCTCATGCACAAGATCAATAGAAAAAAATATTGAAAATGTCCTATTTTCCCTCTTATTATAAAAAGACTTTAGCAGCAGCCAGAGGTTGTGGGATTTATGATTAAGCAACACTGCTAACTGGACCTAGACAGATAGGAACACGAAATACAACAAAAGGCTGAAAATCATAACTGAATTTTGGGCTGTCTGAGCCTTGATTTTTCAGTTCTGAACCCTTTTTTGAGTCTCTCATGGCCAGTGAAACAACTTAATGGGGCTAGAAAATGAAAAGTCCTTTTTCTGTTTTATCTTTTAATAATTTAAGGGCACCTCCAGCAACCAAAACAAATATATTTATCATTGCACACAAAGCCTTTAGGCATGAACTCTAAAGAGGCACATTAGTGTCAATGCATCTGGTACACTGTCACTTTCCAGTTTAGCTTAACTATTGCTTCTCCTTTTCTTCCTAACACTTGTGTCTGAAGAGATGCTCTCTGCTGCCGTTTCTTTTTTTTTTTTCCTTAGAAAAGAAAAAGAAGTTAAACAAATATTGTTCATATAAAAATATACACGCATAAAAAAATCTATTGGCGAAATTCAATAGTTCGACTACGCAGAAGATCAGGTTCAACAGTTATTATGGATGCACTTGATCTAAGACCTGTGAAAGAACAGTGCTCTTTCACTCCTCATCAGCCTGTTTGTATGTGGGCAGGACAGTTTTATTCACTGTAAGGGAAAAAAATGATGCAGATGCACATCAAAATATCCCCTAGAAGGAATTTTCTCAGATTAAGTAAAAATGTGAAGGATTAGAGCAGCAACCGTGTTGTAGACAACAGGACTGCAAGCTTAAATCTGAAAGGAGTGAAAAGATAGAGCTATGCATAAGAATCCTTGGGTTTGATATCTCTTCAGAAGCTGTATTTCATGGTGGAATTATATTATGGGCATCAGCTTGGGGCAATGTTTCCTTTGCATCATTACATCCAGTAGCCCACTCTAGTTCATGAAGCAAGTCAAGTCAGCAGCAAACAGGAAAAATTACTGCTCTGCACATTAGTAAACAGTCTTGGAAAGGTGGATTCCTGAGGATTCATAAACCCGTTTTTACAGAAGGAAAAATAAAGGCAGAGCATCTGGGACAAGGTCATGCGGTAAGTCATTGCTCAAGGCAGACTGAGATGTCAGCGCTTTTGGCTCCCAGAGCCGTGCTTTGACTAGTGAACCAAACCCTCCCGTTCAGCAAGAAGTAAAATGTTAATGTCTCAAGAACGGGGCGAGTTTACCTTGGCACATCAGCAGCGCAGCAGGTTAATCAGGGTAAAATCAGCACAAGGTGCACTCCCAGAAGCCAAGGGATGCTGAACTGCAACTGCAGTCTTGTGACAATCTCCGAGGGTCAGACAGCCCAGCTGGCTCGGAGCGTCTGGGACCCAGCCTGTCCCAAAGTGGGGACAGCCCACGGGAGAACAGCACATCAGCATCCACAGGGAGCCCCTCTCCCAAACACAGGCTGATCCGTGGGGCAGAAAAATCACCCCAAGCACATGCTCGTTTTCATCCAACAGACATTTGTGAGCAAACTCAGAGCAGCGCAGTCCCGGAGCCAGGACGTGCCTGGGAGGACTGATTTTGCTGTCTTTAGCCCTAGTTTCAGTAATCAGTTCCCTTGGCTTCAGTGGCATCAGCCATTATTTACCTTACTGTGAAAGAAGCAGCAACACAGAGGAGGTTTTCAGTTTCCCACTGGAGTTCTGTCTTGGACACGGTCTTGCAGCCAGGCAGAATTATCAATCTCTTCTCCTGAAAGCTCTCTTCTCAGGGCTGGAAATCTTGAGATGCTGAAGGTCAGGAGATTTAAGGTACATTGGCAGAGCTCTATATCTCCTGCTTGCATTATTCTGGGTGCTGGCCAATGCTATCAGTCTCTTGCCAAAAAGGAATAGCTATTATGGCATTGATTTTCTGCCACAAAAAAAACCAGAGAGAGTGACTTCTAGTTAAATGCAACAGTAGAAAGTGCTCCAGCCTTTTGCTGCAAGAAAGGCTGAGTCTGGACTGAAGTATTTTCAACACCAGTTCAGAAATTAGAAAGAGCCAGCAGAAACAGCCAGTATGCAACCAGCAGATTTTAGAAGTTGTTACAGATTGATCCCAAATACCAGAGGCTCCCAGTGACACAAAAAAAAAGGGTTAGAAAGCTAATAATTGTGCTGGAATGCTAACATTCCACAGCAGGTTCAGATCCGTAGGTTGTATCCATCATAGGTGGATAGGGCCACAGCACAGCAGTGATTTTTTTTCAGTGTGTCTCTCTGTTGAAAATTTTATCTGCTTATTAACAAACATAAGCCCAGTCCAGGCTCAAACACTTCAGCTTTAAACAAACAAACAAAGCCCATAGTGACGGTAGACATCAGTCCCTAAGTAATTCCTAAGCTTTGTAGACTATCCAGATCACTTGGCTTCTGAGAACATATTTTCTTGCTGGATTTCTAGTACTCCCACCCTGTTTTGGTTAAGAATATCTATAATCCAACTTTTTGGTTTTATTTTTGGCATATCTTTCTTTTTTCAAGGCTTGGCCAGAGTGCAGATGAAGGAAAAGTAAGGAAGAGATGGGGAGAGAGAGAGAGAGAGCCTTGTCAGTAGAACACAGGAGACAGCTAACCTGCTCTGAACCTTAAATAATCATCTACTTCAATTCAGTTTGAGTCACTGAGGACATGAAGGGTCAGGCTTTATTCTTATTTCTGCAGATTCAAAGAAGTCAGTGATGGCTTAAGCTCACATTCTACAAGCTGAAAATGAACCTGAATTCATTGTATCCAAAAGCAGCCTAATCAATTAAAAAAAAAAAAAAAAGAAAAAAAAAGGAGGATAATTAATTTAAAAATTCACAGTGACTTCTGCTGCTTGAGTTTTGAGAATAATGTTGGACTTGTGCCACAGAACACGGAAAACAAATACAAACTCCACTTTAACTCACATGAGCCCCAGTTAAGGAGGATGCTTCTGGGTGGCTTTGTCCAGGATAGATGAACTAATGCTTTCTTAATTGCTGAAGTTATTCCTCGGACACCCAAGACAAGCTGTGTTTCCCAGCTCCTTTACTCTTCCAAACAAAATTCAGTTTTGTGCACATGGTGGGATACCTGTCCTTTGCAGGGCCAGGAGCTGGACTTGATGATCCTTGTGGGTCCCTTCCAGTTCAGGATATCCTATGACTCTATGATTGTTTTGACCTGCTGCAGTGGACAGTATTTTCACATAGATCTGGGTCTCCCCATCTCCCGGTGGTACCCGCAACAGCATTTGCAGTGGAAGAAGAATTCAGGTGGAGGCTAACCCTTGAGAATGACTAAAGATACACCTTCAACCCTTTTCATGCATGTAATCCCAAATGTGTTTATCCTTTTCAGGAAGCCTGAAGGAGGGTGGGAGGAATCAGCACCCCCAACCTCAGCATTCCCACATGCTTGGGCTCTCAGTCGCACGAATGTGCCAGTCTGCAGCCAGAAACTCCCCTTTTTAAGACACAAATGGGGTGAACTGAGATAGCCCTTCAGCTCTGCACTGAGGCCTCACACCTCCTTCGTCCACAGGAGATGTGTTTCACAGCCACAGCTCCAAAAGTTGGCTCCTGATCTCAGCCTGTATGCATGACTCATGCTCTCAGCTGTAGCAGCTTTTAATTCAATCCCAGGTGTGCTAAGTGCTGGCCATCATCACCAATATATGTGAAATGGCTTTATTAATCTAGTTACAACATACGAAGGTAGACCAGAGTCATTTCGTAGCAATGAATCACAGTCATGGAGATTTGAACATGGGGATCGAAAAGGAAATTAAAGTCAAGTTTCCTGTATGGCTCATTCTGAAGCCCAGCACAGACTCAGACAGGAGAGAGATTTCTTTTTGTTCATTAATAACAGGGGCAGATCAAACACTGCTGCCTGTTGACTGTGCCTCGGCTGGGACAGCGGTGGCCACACGATGCCACTCAGGATTGGAGCTGGAAGTTCCCCAGTTGCTACTCTGCAGTGCCTGTGGCACCAGTGGGTCTTTTGTCACAGATATAAAGCATGTGCTACTGACTTCAGAAGTAAGTAGGCACAAACCTGAGGGCTTTGATGGACCGACTCATTACAAAATATGCATCTCTGAGAAGGAAGCTGGAATCCCAAATTGAACATCGGGGTCCAACCTGGCCATGACAGAGAGGGCTCCTCAGAGGTCCTGGTGCAGGAAGAATATGAACATACCTAAACAGGTAGTTACCTTTTTAAGAACATAACAATTTATTGCTTTTTCTTGAGCTCCAAATAATGAGCAACACAGTAATTGTATTAAAAAGGACTTTAAGGGCATGACCAGCCACATTCAGTGTCAAGCCTGACAGCCCTTGGAAGTGCTTAGTCACATTTAACTCCCGTTATTATTTTCCAAGCCTGTGTTTAAGTCAGACAGAAATGTGGCTTTTTGTCACACTGACAGAATGTTTAACCATGACCACCCCACAGCAGCAGAAGGGCAGGTGTTGCATCTTCTTTCACCAATGCAAAAGACACAGGCTGACAAAATTGTCTCAAAGCTTGGCGTTGTTGTTACCTTCAAAAAAGTCTCCCCCCAGGGCAAACTTTTGTACTGATGTCCCTCTGATATGTTACAAGGAGAACTATCCTGAAAAGATTGGCTTTACAAATTACCACAGGACTCTGGAGTTGTAGGGAGCAATAATCAGAGAGATCTCTGGAGAGTAAACACAGGGTGAAGGAGAGAGAAACTCTTGAACGTGCCACTGAAGGGTGACAGTTCTTTTCCAAGATATTGCCACTCTGTCCTAGTCAAGGGCTATTCTTTTGATCTTACAAGGCTGAAGATGTAGGAATGAAGCCAACAGACATGGGAAATCAGAAAGGGTGAAGAAGATATTAGATTAACACATCCAAAATGGAGGTAATAGGCACGAGAAGAGCTCATTTTGTATTCATAAATAACAGGTAAAACTTAGTGTTGCCATATGTTTAGTCTTTCCTGTGTAAATCCTCACTGCCCTGCAGGTTTTTGTTCCTCTAGCAGCTAAAGGGAGGGACAGGGAAAAAAAAGAGAAAAGGGAATGAAAGGAGGGCAGAAGAAAGATAGTCTAATTGATATGGAAGTTCAGAAAATCAGAAAAGGGGAAAAGTAGACTGAAAGAACTAGTGGAGTTTTTTGGGAAAAAAAATAGAAATATATATAAAAAATAGAGCATCAAGTTCTCAAAAATATAAAACAGAATAGCTTTCAAATTAGTGTTTTCACAGCTGCAGGCTACAGAGTTTGTTGCTTACGGTATGAAACCTAATGATGGGATGAAACAAAAATCTGAATAGTCTTCCACCCAGTCTTAGACAGACTGCCAGCCCTAGAGATCAATGTCCATTATTAACTTGCTGACTTCAGGCACAGCAAGGCAGGGCATAAACTTCTCTGGTTCTCTTCAAATTTGGCTTAATTGGATCACCTACAGGATGAGAGGATAATTTAGCATGCATGGCCAGCCACATCTTCATTGCACCCCTGAGCCCAGAACAAAGGCTCTGGCCAGGAGGATGTGGACATCTAAGCAGTGAGATGCCCTGAGACTATCTGTCCATGTCTTGAATCCCTCTGATCACACAGGAGAGGGCAACTGATCCAGTCACTGTTGTTCTGAACTGTCTCCAATATCGTGGCTTATAAGAGAAATGCCCAGGTCAAACTCCTTTCGAAGGAATCCTAATGAGACATCAAAGAGAAAGGACTATGTGGACCACACTTCTACCTCCAAACCATTCTCCTTAGGGATTTAATCTAACCTGACTGGAAGCAATGGGAGCTTTCCATAATTTCAGTTGGTACAGCATCAAATCAGAGATGCGGTAGGGTCACAGATCACAGGTGACGCATTTCCTTCTCCTGATCATCACTCAGGAACCTTATCCTTACACAGGCACATCCTCCACCAAAATCTAATGGAGTTTCCCTCCTGAAAATTAAAAAAGGCCTCCGTTTTCCTAACAAATTGTTCTTTAAAAAAATTGAAGCCATCATATGAAATTTCATGGAAATCAGTTTGTTAAATTAACCAGAAGACCTACAAAGAGTTTAAACCATCATTTAGAGGGGATAAGACTACTCATGGTTTAGAAACTGGTTTCTCAAATGAGGAGACAAACAGCTCTGTCATCTCATCAGTGAGAGATCCAGGGTCGCTTTTACCCCTTAACTGAACCATCCCCATCCTCCACCCGGGCCACGGTTTTGATCTCTGGCTGCCCAAGCAGATCTGTCAGCACAAGTCTCCAGCCTGAGACCTCTGGCTTTGCCTGAGGGGCCCCAGTGTATCAGCCAGTCCCTGCAGGCCCTCTGTTCCCATCTCCATCAGCTACTTCTTTGGATCTATTGAGCATGGTGTCAGAGTAATGAGGCAGGAGTTGTCTGTGCCGCCGCTGACTCCATTATCTCACACAGTATCAGGAGTGAAAAAATGGCTGCTGGGTTTTTTAATGGTCTGGCAGAAGCCTTGTCGATAACAATTCTTTACTTGGGTTTGCTGGAAATTACAGCCGTCTCCTCTGTTCCAGCACCTTGCAGTTTTGCGGGAAACAGTTTTGAAACAGCTTCTCCAGCTTTAGAAAAAAAAAAGAATAATGGGGGAAAAAAAAAAAAAAGGCAAATTTGTCAGTGTTGAACATGCCTTCCTCTCTCTTAAGCAATAATAAACGAGACTCTCTGGTTTCTTATCTCTCACCCTCCTGCCTTATTATTTAGTAGTCAGTACTAGCAAGACCCTCTCTGGTTCTAAGTTGTGGTTTTGGATTTATTTGACTGATCTCAGCACACTTCTGGATCCCCCACTGCAGGCAACTTATGCTCATCTCAGCAGCAGCCTGTGCACAGGGTGATCCCAAAGAGACGAGCAGCTGAAAATCCTGCTTCTGTCATGTTTCTACTGAGCTAAAGTCAGCACAGCTTTGGCACGTCCTGCTCCCCAAAGTACCTTCCCCAGGTCCCACTCTGGGCCGTGCAATGCCCCAGAAGCCTCTTATCTCACGCAAGATGCAATAATCACCTAAAAAAACCCCACCCCTGCTGTAGCTGAGCCTGTGCTGGGCTCCTTCCCTCTTAAAAGGGTTCTCTGTGCCACTGTTAGCAGCTTTTTTTCCCATGTTATTCTACTCTTTGAAAAAAAACCAAACTCAAACCCCAAACAAAAAAAATGAACATCCAAAACCAAACAAAACTCCAAAAGCAAACAAACAAAAACCCAAACCCTCCCAAAACAAAACAACATAAACAACAAGAACAAAAAAAAACCTAACCAAACAAACAAAAAATCTCAAAGACCCTGACTATAAATATCTGGCTTTTTTTTAGTGCAAAACCAGTCTCATATAAGCTTGTATGAAATCTCTGGGGAGGCAGAGACTCAGCTGGTTTGAACCTGAGCTCTTCCCTCGACTTAAGCAGACCAATGTCACAATACAACCAGCGCAGCTCTGATTTGGGGTTTTTAACTCATTTCTCATCTGCATGTTGTGTTGGCCATCTCCTGAGAGTAGATATTTCTGGCAAGATGGCTCTTACTTTGTGCTTCAGGGAGAAGTAGTCTCTGCCCTCTATTGTTTTAATGACATCCAAAACTCTTCTAGGCATTTCCCATCACAAATTGAAAGAGCTGGACTCTCTCTTACCTTCAAAGCTTCAGCCAGCAAAAAAACCTGTCAGATAAAGTTGTTACTGCAGGCAGTGCATCAGTGTGGGGGCCTGGTTATTTGGCAGGGGCAGGATCTGAGGGGGGAGGATGGCCAAACTCAAATATGACACCTGTGTTGAGGTTTTAAGTGGTGGGAAAAGCAGTGCTGCTTTAGACCTGACAGAGAAAAGAAAAAAGTCCTGCATTGTCCATCTCAGCCAACAGTGTAGCATGAGATATTCTATTCAAGGAGCAGCCTGAGAGTGGAGCACCTACAAAATGTCCAGCTAGAAATGGTAATGCTATCCAGAGAATCCAGGGGAGTCACGGATTCGGTGTAATGTGAGAAGAGGATGAATTTCTGCATGGTTGGAGTGACAAAAATGGAAAATGGAGAACAAAATGCATGCTGGTGGGAAGGCCAATAATCATGGAATCATAGAATATCTGAGCTGGAAGGGAGCCCCAAGAATCACCATACCATTCCTTTGGGTGCTGTCACTGGTCACCACAGAGAAAAGATCAGTGTCTGCCCCTCCTCTTCTCCTCATGAGGAAGCTGTAGACAGCTATGAGGTCTCTCCTCAGTCACCTCTTCTCCAGGCTGACCTCAGCCAGGTGACCTCAGCCACTCCTTGTATGGCTTTCCCCTCGAGACCCTTCACATGTTTCTTAACACTTCTTTGGACACTCTCTAATAATTTTATATCTGTCTTATACTGTGGTGCTCAAAACTGCACACGGTACTTGAGGCGAGGCAGGAGAAGACTGGGAGAGTGGTGTCTTGGGAATATCTTGGAGACAAGGAGTATGTGACACATGGAGAGAGCTACTTGGAGAGCAGCAGTCCCTGGCTGATGCCATGGGTCTGCCTCAGCAAGGAGAAGTATGCAAAAGGTGACAAGTAGTGGAAGGTAGGAGGGCAAGGGAGCAGTGATGGGGAAGGGATTCAGCATGAAAAGCGCAGATGGAGACATTTTTTCAGAAAGAAAATCTCAGCCAATGCTTAGAAAGCCAAGAGGAACCACTTCCAGAAGAAACACTTTCGAAAACAACAAAAATAACTGCCTCCGAATAAAATAGCTTCCTGTGAATGACAGGACTCAACAAAAGGCTGATTTTTTGTGTGAATAAATTCACCTCTTTTTAAGCTCTCAGGCTAAAACACCAGCTACTTTCAAGGCCTCTCAAACCTTCTCTCCTGTCCTCCAGCCAGCAGGCTGAACACAACATTTTTGATGTCACCTCAGTGCACACAATGCCAAAAAGGGCCAAAGACCATTTGGTATCTGTGAAACTCTGAAAATTGACTGTCTTTCAAACTTGACACAGTCAGTCTTTCTGTTTTTAAAAATAGTTGCCACACAGTAGAGAAAAGTTGGGATTCTTTGTCTCATCTTTTATTCTGTGTTTCTTCCTGAGGTTTTTCCTCAGACAGGGACAGACACCTCACAGGTGAAGTGTCCCATCTACTTCCAGGCATTATGTCCTGGATCCCAGTCCTTTAACAGAGTTAAACCATTATTAGGAAAACTGAATTCAACATGCACATGTTGCCAGGCAAATTGAATTTGCTTTCACTCAGTTAATTAGAATAAGCTTCCATTCTCACATCAACTGTTTTGCATTCATACTCAGCCACGGCCTCCTCTTCTGCTCCCGGCAATTGCCAGCATAAGGCCACCACATTTTCAAACATATACCTCATGGTTTTTCTGTGGCTCATTCAAAACCACCTCCTGGTTCTCATAAGACTCCTTCTAGACTTTGATATCTAACACCTCCTGGAGAAGACATCTCAGTTGTCATTGCCACATCTCAGCCCTTCAAAAGAAAAACCTACTAAAAAAAAACTCAGACAAAAAACACTCAAGAAAGAAGAAAGACAGAAAGTTGTTGAAAAAGAAAACATCTCTTTTTTTATCACCAGAAAGATAGCTTCAAACCTCTTGTAGGCCAGCACAAATTATCTTAGGAAATCAGAAAGAAGCAGTGGCCTAGAAAACCCACCCCAGGACTTGGCAGTGCTGCAGTTGTTACCCCTTCTCAGTAGCAGGAATGGTCACATCTACATGTCTTTCAGTGTCTTTCATTATATACTAACACACAGAGCCACAGGGCATTATCAATTTATTATTGTTATTATCCAAATGTTCCTGTTTGTTGTATCCGAAGGCACTCCCAGAGAGTGGTTGTTCAAAAGTGGTTGTGTTCAGTTCAGAATGAACATCTTTGTTTTTCAGAACTTAGTCAAACCTTCACTTTTTCTCACCCTTTCTCCCTGTTCTGGACACCTGAAGTGCAATGTTATTGCTTTTAGCTGCACTGGGGTCCACAAAATAGGCCATATCCACTCCTCTACCCTCACCAACTTAGCCCACTTCTTTGAAGATAGATGCAAACACACAGGAGCCTAAAGCATTGCAAAAGCTGACCCTTAATCAGAGATATTTGGTTATACCAAGGTCCCAAGAACACCCTTACCTAGCGGCAACCTTTTGTCTTTCAACTCTTCTTCCTTGTGTTTTCCTTTGAATCTAAGTCCATACGGCTTCTTAATCAAATCACCAAAAATGTGTTAAACAAAATAATCAGCTTGTGATTACATTTTAAGGGACAAATAGCACATGACCAGCATTAATCACTCATTACACCCCAGGTGGGTGGCTGATTCCCGAGGACTTTTAATAAAATCTAGAAAAAGCTATATTTTCCTTGAATGTAATAGCCTCCAACCAAATCAAATGGATTTTTTTTCTTATGTCTAATTTGTTAACACTGCAGATCTCAGAATAGAATTGGCATTGCTGTTAATAACATTTTAAAGTTATTACCCTCACTGAAGTCCTACAGGATTTTATTAGAGCTAATGCAATTCCCCCAGACTCTAATGATAAAACCGCACTTTTCAAATCATCTTAAAGGCATATCATTGCCATTGTTGTACTTACTGGTTTCCTTAAATACAAAAATATATCAAGGAGGAGAAAGAGCTTGTTTAAGGAGGTGCATTTCCCACGAAACATGGTATTAACCATGCTCTAGCATACCTCTAAGACTGATTGATTTATATTTGGGAGGCAAAAGCAGGAAAGGTCAGGGGGTGGATTATTGTGAACTAGTTGGTGATCAATCCTGGCTGAAGACATGACTTTTTAGTTTCCATACTACAAAAAATCCCAGCCCCCATTGCATTTTGTTGTGTTATGCCTTTCCCATTATGCAATGTAGTTTAAGAAGTGCACCCTACAGATTGTGACTGCTTTGCTAATATTCTCATCAAGCCAAAGCGTTCAGTTGTTGCAGCATAGTGGGTGGAGGGGGGGGGGGGTATAATCCTTAAAAATAGATCCTAAAGTCTTTACTTAGATTGCAAAAAAATTTCTTACAAAAAAAAAAAAGAAAAAAAGAAATCCAAGCTACCACACACTCCCCCGTTCGTCTGAAAGTGATTTGTTGGCAAGAATAGAAGTTTGGTTTCCAAGGTACAGTGAAAGAGCATAGAGACAGCCCGAGGAATGGGATAAATATGCCATATTTCTCAGTTACACAAGGTGCTGTAGCTAAGGGGAGAGGCAGAGGGGGTACCAGTATGAAGCTACTTGCCAAAAACGCCCCAGAACATTTGCATGTAATGCCTTGTGTTCAGGAGTGGAGCACAGGTGTGACTCACCCTGCTGAGACACGCGTGCCAGCCGCTCTGCCGCGCACAGACGAGACCCTGCAAGGCTGAGAAATCCTTTACAGCTTGCTCAGACACAATCCATGTGCCAGCTACTCCTTGACTGGGGTCAGGCTCCCTCCAGCTTTCACAGAGGGACCCAGTGACAATTTTATTACTTGTGATCCTTCAATGGGTCTGAATCCCGCAGGGGTTTCTTGCAGCACTGGGGCCTTTGCTGCAAAAATCATTATTTAGAGAGATGCAGTCCTACACGGCCCTTTCACAGGCTGTCACCATTGTCTGCAGAAATGAAGCCCAAACACCAAGGGACAGCCCCCAGCAGGGAGGGTTGCCATGTGCACCAGAGGCCAGGAGAGGGATAGTGAAAAGTTGGCTATAGGTGAATAAAATCCAGAGCCTTTGGGAGGCTGTGCCTTACAGAGCCCATTACAAGAGAACCTGGATTTAATTCCACTGTGTAGATGGCTCTGAGGTTCCTGCTGAGCCTGGGGCAAAGCACTAGAGGATGTGGGAGAAAGGTTTGGATGAGCAGCCATTTCCCATACTGAAATGCTTTGTGGGAGTCAGTCTATGGTGAGATGAGTTCCACAAAGACAGGAGGCTTCTCAGAGCTGTTTTCCATTGAGATGTCTGTTCTCATGCTCAGCCTGCAGACCAGAGGCTCTCAGATGGATGGCAATCCGTTCTACAGCTCTTGGGACCAAGCTTGCCTAGTCTCCCTATTGCAGCTTGGTCTTTGCCAGGTCTCCATGCTGGGTCCTCCCTTTTGTTCCTGTGGATGCAGATGGTCCTGGTACCCAACTGCAAAGCAAACATTGCAGATGGCAAGTGGATCTAAACTGCATTGTTTGAATGAGCCACAAATGAGAGGTATGAAAAACACAAGAGCTGTAGAAGAGAGAGCAGCATCCTTCAGGCCTGGAGTGCCCATGGGAAGGCTCCAGTACGTGAAGCAAAGACCCGACTAACTGTGTTGATCACTATTTCAAGACTCATTATAGGTCGCTTTGTGACACAGCTTTCTTTGTCAAATCCTTTCTCCAGATACCATTTTTAGCATAAAAAAACCTGCTTCAGCTGTCAATAGATCAATCAGCATCATTGATGTTAAATCCTTATCCTTATTGGGATATTACCTGCAAACTGATACACAACAATGGATAATGGCCATTCCATTTCGTCTCAACTTTTCCATTTCAGGAATAAGAGATCTCAGCTATTTCTAATGCAGAGAAGCCTCTCAACCCATATTTAGCCTTCCACAGCCAACATGAGCTTCTGCTCAAGCTGGTGGTGATGTGAAGGTCAACCAAAAGCAAGGAGATGCCCTGGATACACCACAGAGAAAAAACTCAAAGACACTCATATATACATATTTCCTTCCTCTGTGACCACAGGGTTATAACCTTTGCATTCCTGGTTTATAGTGCATAAAAACTCCCAGTCCTGGACCCTTTGCTTTTTCCAGGTGGGCCCAGCTGGAAGCATCTCCAGACTTCAGTGATGGGGTGGAGAAGGACACCAGCTTTCTGTGTGTCCGCTCCGAGTGTGTCCCTACAGCCTGTGGGAGTGGTGGGGAATGAATAGGTTGAAATAAGAAATACAAGACCCAGAAATATCCGCATGTGAATAGCCTACAGTGCACCCAAAGCTTCTTGCAGGTTATTTTGAATTGCATCCTATAGGTCAATTAAAAAAAAACAACCAAAAAAAAAACCCCCAGACATATACAAGACACCTGTCACGTGAAAAGTAGAGATTTCCTCGACCCTTAGTGTTTGAACTGTTAATCACTGTATAACTAACACTCAATTATTGCTGAATCACCAATTCATTTTCATTCAATCATTGATTAATTTCCATCTGATCATCATTTGATCATTAAAAAAACCTTTCAGTTAACCCCATAGTGATGGCTTCTCAATAATTCCCCTGCGACAGAAGTCTCAGTGGCAAGCTGAAGGGACACATTAAGCAAAGCAGTCATGGCACATTTAGCCCTAAACCCCCCAGCTGTGCCCAAAGATCACCATGCTGTTACACCACACTCCCTGAGGAGCATGGAACTCCACTGAAGCTGAGCTGGAAATGCATATGATTGACAACACAGATAGCATCTAATGGTTGGGTTATTTTCCTTTAATAAACCTTTCCTGAACTCAACTATTTTTCCTTTCTCTGTCCCCACCCCTCATCCTGCTTCTGCTAATAAAGGCATTTCCTATTGCAGCCACGGGAATGCTCCATCACTGCACCAAAATTTCTTCCAGCCTTCCCAGCATTTGTCCTCTGAAACGCCTGAACCTGTATGAAGGCTTTCACACAGCTGAATTGCTCACGGAAAAATTAGGAGAAAAGCTCAGCAAGATGTTGAGTAGTCAACCAACCCACAGCTGGGTCAGCCCTGCTCCTGGTTCCCTGCCAGCATTTACTGTAAACCTCTGTGGGGTGCAGGGTGGAGAGTGGAGGAGGAAGCAGGGCATCCTTGTGTTGAAGTAATGCTCTGTCTTCCCCCAGTCAGCCACCACAAGTTTCAGCTCTGGGCTGTTGTTTGAAATCCCTAATTTTCATGGTGTGTTTGTTGATTTGAGCAGATAATGCATTGGGTAGATCAAACAGCTTATTAACTTTTAGGGGAGTTACCTATACTAGGTCTGGATATTAAACCATTTTTTAATTTTTTTCCCCCAATAAATATGAACAAGGGTTATTCCTGGGTGGAGGAATATTATTGTTGCAAGCCTGGATTATGCCTGTTTTCTCACCTGGAACATGGGGAAACGTGTAGCTGTGGTGACGTGGTGGGTGCTGTCATTTATGTTTTGCTCACTGGAAAGGTCCCACCCAAGCCCTGTTTGTACACAGTGAGCTTGGGGGGTCCCTGCTGTAGAGATAAGGGGGAATGGGTGGCACTGGGATGGCACTGCAGGACTGGCAGGGCTCGTATGATCCATCAAAGTGTTTGCAGGACCTGGCTGGAGGGATCAGTGCAGATGTTTTCAGGCTGTGCTGTACAGCTCCTGGGGGAAACAGCAGCACTGCTCTTCAGCAGGATTATTTTTTATTTGATTTGACTTTTTTTTTTGCCTGTAAAAGATTCCTGCAAACACTGAGCTTTTAAATTAAAGGGAGTTAATGAAAGTGTACCTGTGATAACCATTACTGGATCCCTTGTACATTCAACAGTCACATTAAGATGATTTCTTGTTATCTCTAAATCCATTCCAGAGGCATGTTCTCGCTGTTACAGCCCTCCTGTGCACCATCATAGGTGCAGGTTTGCTGCCCAGCATGGCAGATAAAATACTGTCCAACTGCGTTGTTACAGCCTAGACTTGGTTTTTTAATTTTTTTTTCCTGAGACAGATGATCTGGGGCTTAGCAGGAACTCTGCTCAACCTTTCCCTCAGATAAAGCATGTTCATGTCCCCACATCACCTGGGCATTCTTAATGCAAATGGATACTTCACCTAAAATGAGAGGAGATCTTTGTCTTGTTATAAGAATAGCAATGCAGTTTTCAGCTGACAGTGTGCTGCCTTCTATCAAACAGTATCAAACAAGACAGAAATGGAATACTGTTTTGGTGTAGACAAGGCTGCCACAGCCACTCCAGTCCCCTGAATAGATTGCGCAGAGTTTACAGTCAAGGCAGGCTGTCCAAAGTATATTTGGTGCATTGTTAGTCACAGCTGGACCATGAAAAATGTATTTTCATATAGTGGTCACTTTGTTTGATTGAACCAGGCATTTTCCCTGAGTTCTCCTCTCTGATACAGATGGGGAGTTTTGCCACTATTTAGTTTTGGCTCTATTCTGATTCATTGATTGTTCCCAATTCGCAATGCTTGGGTTTTGTTGTTTTTTGGTTTGTTTTTGTTTTTTTTTTTTCGAGAGGGGTGCGGGATATTTCAGGTCAAACACTGGAAGAGCCTTCCTAGAGAGCTGGCATACGGCCCGAGCCTGGCAGGGCTTAAGAGGCATTGGATAATGACCTTAAAAACATGTTTTAAGTTTTGGTCAGTCCTAAAGTGGTTGGGCAGCTGGACTGGATGATCATTGTAGGACCCTTCCAACTGAAATAAGCTTTCCCCTTGCCTTGCCTTGCCTTCCCTTGCCTTGCCTTCTCTCCCTTGCCTTGCCTTCCCTTGCCTTGCCTTGCCTTCCCTTCCCTTGCCTTGCCTTGCCTTCCCTTGCCTTCCCTTCCCCCTTCCCTTTCCCCCTTTCCCTTTCCCTTTCCCCTTCCCCTTCCCCTTCCCTTTCCCCCTTTCCCCTTTCCTTTCCCCCTTTCCCCTTCCCTTTCCCCTTCCTTTTCCCATTCCCTTTCCTCTCCCTTTCCCTTTCCACTCCATTCCATTTTGCTTGCAGTGGACCCACAAGGTGCCCAAGGCTTACAAGTTGAGGGTGACTTGTTAACATTCCGTGTTGCTTAAGTTGTTGGGTTGGTGCACACCAGGACTGCCACTAAAGAGTTGGACTGCCTGTAGCTCCAGAGCCTCCTCTCTTAATGTGAACTATGGTATTAACAAGATGGAGGCTTGAAAGTGTTGAGGAGTTGCCTTTCTGTCTTCAGGTGGAAGTGAGAAACAGAGCTGCTGAATTGTTTCCTCCTGGGAAAGGCTGCGGAGCGAAAATAAACTTTGGGTCAAGCCAAGCAAAGCCACGTGTGAGGCAGTTGCCTCGCATTCCTGAGCTCTGTGGGTTGTCCTTCTAAGCAGCATGAATCTGCCCCCAGACCCCACTCCCTGGACACCAGCAATATTTGGGACGTCCCGAATATGGCAGAGGGTCTGAGACCATCGCCACTGCTTTGGTGCCAAGGAGCAGGGCAGTGGGCACAGTGCCAAGACCTGATGTGCCCTTTAGTGCCAGAAAGAGGAGCTGGGAATCACATCTCCAGGGCTGAGCAGGGAGAGGTGGCATTTAGCAAAGCTTAACTTCTCGCTGCACGGCAGCTCTTTGCATTCAGTGTTTCACATGTTTCGCTGGGACTGCGTGTGAAGATATCGTCACTAAGCAACAAAACACAGATTTTGCAGGACATAGTAAGGTGATACTAAACCTCCTTTCCTCGTCCCTCTTCTCCGGTCCCCCAAGGTCACCAGAATCAGAGTCTTACCTGTGCGGTGGTGGGGAGCCAGAGGGAGGACTGGTAGATAAGGGAAGAGAGGATAAGAGTATCGTGGACTAAATTCAAACCAGATGTGGCAGATGTGAAGGGAAAGCCCAGCCAGGTGGGAGTCTTACTGTCCTCCCAGGGTCTAACCTTGCAATAAGGCAGGCAGCAGAGCAGGGAAGGAAGCGGACAAGCCACGAGCATGTGAAGGATGCACTTGAAAACAGAGAGGGGGTAGTTCATCCGCAGCACAAACCTCAGGACTCCCTTTGTCTGCTCCACATCCAGAAACCCAGGATTAGACCAGAGAAAATGGTACAAATTCCCTGAAATTGAAAATCTAAAGCAGGGGGGAAAAGAGGTTTGGAACGGAGCCTTACAACAGAGCAGTCAGCAAGGCCAATGCAGGGGTTTTTCTGGTAGTGAATGCAGACATTTGCCTGGTCTATGGTCTGTGCCCGGCATCGTTGCTCTTTGCACTGCCACCAAAATAACCACCAACGTCCCCAGAGTGATGAGCAGAGGCAAACTAACCTCAGTGAGGGTGATAGGTGGCAAATTTCCATCAGTGCCCTGTATGTGCAAACAGATAGAGTGTCACCTCCCAGCTGCCAAAACACTGTTGCCTTATCTACAGCTCAGCCAGGGCTGTGGGGAACAGGGAGAGGGAAAATATGACCCTGCTCATTCGGGAATATCTCAAAACGCCTCCTGGCCCAGGGTCTCATCAGAGCAGGTCTGCACAAAGCCAAGATAAAACTGCAGCAGGTTTCCCTCTTCCCCTGGCCGTTTTACACCAGTGTTCCCCAGGAGACATGTATTTCGCCATCATGTGGCTCCCTGCTGACACACTGTGGGATGTCCTGCTCGCCCAGAAGGTCACTGTGCACCTGGCAGATGGTGTGTACAGTGAAAAGGAAAAGTACTGGGAATGAGCCACAGCCCTGGTATTTGTAGCACAGCAGCTGAAGAGCCCATGTATAAATGTGAACCCCATGGAACTGCACTCTGGATGGGGAGGAAAAGGGGTTCCCTCTATCCAGTCTCCAAAGAAGTGAGTCTCCCGTGGTCGTGGTGTTGGTGTTCAGAGGTGTCTCCCTAGATTCTTTAAAGCTTTTAAACACATTTGCTAACTTCATCCATGTTTGGTGGGACAGTACAGGAATTTTTATAGGACATAAAGATTAAATAGCTTTACACTGAAAGAAAATATGTTTAGATTGATTATTAAGAGGAAATTCTTCCCTGTGAGGGTGGTGAGGGACTGGCACAGGTTGCCCAGAGAAGCTGTGGATGCCCCATCCCTGTAAGAGTTCAAGGCCAGGTTGGATGGGGCTCTGAGCAACCTGGTCAAGTGGAAGGTGTTCCTGCCCCTGGCAGGAGGTTTGGAACTAAATCTTTAAGGTCCCTTCCAACCCAGTCCCAATTGTTCTGGGATTTTATGATTTTACTCAGCTGAATGCAGTGGTCTGGTAAGTGGATGTCTCCATCTCAACTAGTCACCGTGGTCACTCTTTACAGCCACTGGCAAAAACCAGGCATTTCAGGTTGGAAACTTTTCTGATGCAGGGTAGGTGCTTCCTCAGAGCCCCTTTCTCCCTGTGGATTTTCTAGGAAGCACAGATGTCTGCCCTGTAAATCACAACAGGTCATCATTTGGCTCCTGGTCATATCTAGTGGTTTTAAATAAAGAGGCTTCTGTTAATAATATCACTGATCCCTCCTCTTGTTTCTGTCGACAGAGCTTGTGTGACCCTAAGCCCCTATTATGGACTGATCACAAGCTTTACAGGACATGATTTTATATTGAAACCAATAGCAGCAACATTTAGAGAGCTATACAAAAGGGAAAATCTGGTAGATGTACCCAATGCTTGTATTGAAAATATTATCCCAAAGCATTTGCACATATTTTGTCTTACTTTTGTGATAAGTTTAAATGCACATTATGCATGGGCTTTGATCTGACACCCCATGCAAGTGGCCGGCACTGATACACAATTCCAACATTACAGACCTGGGCCAGCTCCCTGCAATGCCCTCCTCAAGAGATTTGTAAAGACACAGCCCTGACCAGGACTTCAGCCAAGTGTGGAAAGACAGGAACATCTCCTATCTCTTCCACTAGTAAAAAGACTCTTATGGGACTCGGCTGTCCAAGGAAGTGAGAGATGGGATGGGATGGGATGGGATGGGATGGGAGTGGTNTGGGATGGGATGGGATGGGATGGGATGGGATGGGATGGGACGGGATGGGACGGGATGGGATGGGATGGGCAGGCTTTACACCTTCCTCCAGGTTTATGGAGGATGCCATGGTAGAGAAGGAGAAACTCTTACCTGGTCTCCCGTGTGCTGGGAGTCTGCAATGGTGGCATCTTCTCCGGTGACATCTTCCATGTGAACAAATGCCCAGAGCTGGCTGTAGGGGTCATTTCAGTGAATTAAATTATGCTATTCAAGTCTCATTTCATGCCTGTTCTGCTCTGCTCCTTACCTAATTTACATTCATCTTACCTTTGCTCTTGTGCTTTCTCTGGGGATCTGCAGACACCCTGGCTGGCACGGTAACATCCTTCCTGACATGACATCCTTCTGCATCCCTGGAGTCCATACCCCCAAAAGATACAAAACATATTTGCAGCAGAGTGGGGCACATCCAATTACTGTACTTGTTCCATGAATTCTTTTTAATTCTCAGGAGTCTGTGGCCTTTCTCCAGCCAGAGGTGAGGAAAAGCACAATCATTATTAAACTGGTGAATTGAGATTTGGGGTTTGTCTCTTTTTTTTTTTTTTTTAGGAGTAAAAAAAAGAACGAAAGGGGAAAAGTTCCCCGTTTCACACTTCTTAAGGTCACACTTCTTATTAAGGTTCCATTTGGAAAGAGCACATAATTTCTTAATACATGTTGAGGTGATTGATGAATCATTTATTGTATATTGCTATTGAGCTGTTGGTCTCTAGAGCTGTGATTTAACCATCTATAATACCTGCAGCTGCCTTGTACACAGCCATCGATAATGTCGGAGCACAAAGTATTCGTGTGCATAACGTGCTTACCACATCTAACATTTATGAATGCTCTATAAACAATTTATAAATGAAATTTTAATATACAGTGTAACCTATTTTTAATGTTGTGGCAGTTACATAACCCATTTGGCCTTGATTCATCTCGGTTAACTTCGGGCACCTTGTGGAGGTGCTTGTGTTTGTAGCCCTGTGCCATTTCCCTCTGCATTTCCACCCTCCCTCCCTCCCTCCCTCCCTCTCACTGCTCATTTGCCCCTGTTCTGCCCCAAATGTTCTGTAAATGTGTCTGTGAGGGATGCTGCAATCTCACAGGCTTCTGTGTGATGATGGAGCTGCACATCAGTAACCCCCTCACTCACATAAAGGAAAACACTTCCCTGCCTTTTCTTTCCCCTTTTCAACCCAAATCCATTGCATGGGTTCAGCCTCATGTGGCCACACAAAGAGGTGAATCAGGCATAAGGAATGGGGAGGGAATGGTATTTCTGTTCTGGATCTGATCTGTTGGGAAAGGAGGCGACAGGCAGATTCCTAAATCAGACCATGGCATCACTTCAGCCACGGGCCTGGACTGGTTTGTAAGAACATGGACAGGCTTTGGAGAGTAGAAGGGTCCTGTTCCTGACACAGATTAGTGATGACATCCTCATAGCCATTAACAAGATGTTCATTGTTAAACTGTTTCAATAGTTGGCCTGATTTCTTTCTGGCAGTGTCCACATTGTTCTGCTCAAGCTGAACACATGCTGAAAAGGGGCTGAAATCACCCTTCTCCAGTCATGGCATCAGAGCACACTGGGCTGTAACAAACTTTTCTCTTCAGAGGATCCAGTGCTCCCTCATCACAGAAGTGGTGCTGTGTTACCCCAGTGTTAACATATGCCTTCCCTTATGCCAAGTGATTTCTGAGCAGTTCCTGAGGCATTTTCCTGTGGCTGTGGAGGTGGGGAGGGTGAGAGCACACCAGTGTGGCCTGTGCTGGTACCAGCCCCTGGAAGAGAAACACTTGGAAGAGAACCTGCAAACAGGAGGTGGCTGAGCACTGTTTCACCTGGTGCACAGCACTGGGTGCAACGTGGTATCCCAAGGCAGTCTCTGCATATGATTTAGACCTTCAAGGTTCATGACTGTGGCTGGTACAGACACTCACTGAGCACATCTCGGCCTGGAAGGATCTTCTGCGCTCCAAGACTTGTACAAATCTATCCCTCATGTCCTAAAATGCCAGTGCCAGATCTGGATGAGATGTCTTCTCCTTGTACCAGGGTTCCTGGGAACCAGTGGTGATGGCCCATGCAACACAATGGGACAGGGGCCTCAGTGTCAAATCTGCAGGGTCAGACGTGGACTGCATATCTGGACAAAGGTTTAGCAAGTTCCCCAGGCAGATGTGTGACTGCATTAGCTATAAAAGGGTAGTCTATTAATGCGTTTTCCATTAATGTGCTTAATATTAGGGACATGCTTAGACACCTTGCTGAATCAGGAACACGGGGACAGTAAGTAAGCAATATATGTTAACTGATGTCACCTACACCCAGCACAAATCCTGCTGGTGTTATGGAATAATTGATGCATCATGAATGTAGTGGCCTAAGAATCATTCTAAAAAGCAACATCAGATGGTAATAAGTAGACAAGATCTTGTTCAACTGAAATAACTCAAGATGCTTTAAAGACGCTCTTTTTAACAACTGAAGTTGGGTTTGAAGCAATTTTTTCCCCAACATGAACAAAGTTTTAGGAGAGGTCTGAGAGAGATGCAGAGGAAAGAAGGAGAAAAAGAAAGGGACAAGTTGATCCCTTCTGTTGAGACCAAAGAAAAGCAGAAAAGTGCAGTGAGTGGAAGAGTCGGTGTGAAGGATGAGGTGAGAAAGAGCAAGATGAGAAACTAAGAGCTAAAAAGATGCTGAACAACTCAAGGACCCTGACCCAACCCCAGAATGGTCTAACTTGCAGAAGTAAACATCTGTCATTGAACACTGAACTCAACAGTTTTCCGGATCTGTGTGTCTTCTTTACTAAGAAAAGAGCACTAGTGTTTACGAAACTCTGTAAAGCCTGTACCTGTATGAAAGCCTTCAAATCATCCCACCTGCACCCAAACAGCTGAGTTCCAAGCCCAGAGCTCTAGAAGGCCTGCTTCCATCCCAAGGAGCTGGCAGCCAGCATTAGATTGTTTTTAGAGCAAGTAGGATGGATGCACAGTCCCATTTCAGTGACAGACAAAGTGCCCACACCCAGGAAAGGAGCCAGAGGATTCAACGAAGGCAGAGTGCAGCTGGCTCTCACTAAGGAAAGTTTAAGAGCTTCTAGATTGGGAATCCAAACACAGGAGCCTCAGGACTTTGACAGAAGGAGCTCAAACAAGGCTGGACATCAGGCAGTTTTTAAGTGCTTGCAGCCAGTCTTCCAAGATGTACTACCTGGTCTTCCTTCCAGCCCTTGAGCTCTTTCTTGAAGGATGGAAAGGATGATAGAGTCATGGAATGGTTTGGGTTGGAAAGTACATTTACAGGTCATCTAGTTCCAAGCCCCCTGCAATGAGCAGGGATATCTTCAATGAAGTCAGGTTTCTCAGAGCCCCATCCAACCTGACCTTGAATGTTCCCAGGGATGAGGCATCCACCACCTCTCTGGGCAACCTCAGCACCCTTAGTGTCAGTATTGGGATACTGAGGCATTTGTTGACTTTCACATGAGCGCAGCTCTGTCCCCTCAGCTGACAGTGACCAGACACTGACACAGGGGCCACGCTACGGAGCAGACATTTCTCACCAGCTCTGAGTTCATCTGGGAAGAGAAAGTCTGAGTGAAGCTGAAATTTCAGTTCCAGGGTCAAACACATTCTCTCAGAGACAGAATACAGCATCAAGAGGCATGTTCTTACCAGTAAAAACACACAAGAACACGACCAGGAAATGCAGGCAGAAGAGACAGGTAGAGGTTTAAATACAATGAAATGAGTATTTATTCAGACAGTTAAAGTTACACAACTTATGCTTCTCCAGTGCATACATCTATTGAACCAACGCCTGGTCTCAGCAATGATGATTTAAATTAGGAATGACTTAATGCAACCACTGGGCTCGTATCAGATTTACATCTGCAAAACAATGAGCAGTTTGGTTTATCATGTTCAAAATAATTGCTAGGTGTTTCAGAGGAATAAAAGCAAGTTTTCAGTACCAGGACAGGAGAACAGACCAGAGGAATATCATCCTTCTTCCAAGCAGTACAGAGACCAATCCTGACAGCAGTCCCAGTGACTTTAAACACCTTCCTCTCACCTTTCTCCAAATTACACTAACACTTAAATATTTTCCTTCTGGACAAGTCAAATTCTTCCTTCCAGAAGGAAGAATTTCTTGTATTTCTTCTCTCTCACCAAGACAAGTAAAAGTGAGAGAAAATTGGGAAAGATGTCATAAATGCCAAAAGCAACTAAGCATCAAAGCTGACAAGGGACAGAGTAGTCTACTATATAATGAACAGATAGACCTTTAAGGGTCAGCTCACACATAAGAACTTATATTTATGTGCACATATGGCAGATTTGTAATGGTATATTGGATACCTAGGAAATAATACAGCTTGCTTTTGTTGTAATAAAAGCTGTTCCCATTCCAACAGCTTCAGCAGGTTGTGGATCAGGATCCTTTATAAGTAAAAAGGCACAGGAATGTTGCATCCCAGTACAAGCTTCACAGAACAAGACCCTCTCTTCTCAGAGAATGTTGTCAAAAATTAATTAGGAAATGATCCCATAGCTGGATAAGTTGAAGCATCTTGAATGCAACAGCATGTGCTTCACAATATTCTTGTTTGGAATGTAATGTGGCCCTTATAAAGTCTTAGCTGTATTCCTAAAATCTGCAGAGTACCTGCTGGGAATACTGAATAAAACCCAATTTGGATTTTGCTGCAACAGTGTTGTGCAACGTAGTACAGACACACATTTCAAAAACAAGCTTTTATGGAGAAGATCAACTGGTTTAGTTTCTGCTCTCCTTGGATCTTATTTTTTCTGTTTATATGCCTACCCAGTGACAAAGAACTCAGCCCCACGGCACAGTTTGGTAAATCAAGCTCCACCAACACAAAAATAAACTCCCAGCTCAGCTGTTGAGCCCTCTTTCCATGGGTGTTCTGGCCCAGAGCCACTGTGCAAGGCTAAGGAACAGTTTTGTTACTGGACATTGCTGGCACCTGACAGAGCAGTAAATCATTGCAAGTGAATCTTCAGCTGGCCTCGGATTCCCATCAGTTCAAGGCTGAAAACTTCCACTCTGGCATTCAAAGCTGTGCACAGAGCCACAGCTCGAGCACAAACACTGATAACATTGCCACAATTATACATTTTTGGAGATAATACCCTGCATACACCGGAAATTCCAGGCTGTAGCTATAGCTCCCTCAAGTTAGAAATATATTTAGGATGAATACATTACAGTCATTTGCAAACATGCAATGAATTGGGTTTTGAGCACTGTCTTTCCTATGGGAAACACCAGTCACATCTAAAAATATGGTGCAGAGAGCCAGAACAAGCTACTGGGTCAGGCATGAAGTGGGGGGCCCACGTTTGGATGAAGAAACAAAAAAAATCTGCAAAGAGATTGTGCATGTAAATTTAAATCATATATAGAGTTAACTGGACCACCCCCGCTGCATCTTGGTGTATCCACCCCCAAAAGTGTTCTACCACCAAATTTAACCACAACTTTAAGAAAATATTGAGACGGGCTTTAAACATATGGTCCATGAAATAATATATTAATCACAGAGCTAAGACATCTCCCCGTTTTACACGGGGTAAAAACATATCTCACTATACAGAAACGTTACTCTGAAAAACAGGCTAAATCTTCAGTACACTCATCAAATACTTTTACTTCTGGAATTCCATGGCCTTAACTGGCTAATAATTGAACTTCAAAAAAAAAAAGTTTAAAAAAGGGAAAAAAAGAAAAGAGAAAGAAAAACCAGCCACATAAAAAAGCAGTATATTAGCATGAAAAATTTGATCAGAAGAGTTTGCAAAAACACATGCAAAGTTATATTAACAGCCATCTGATTAATTCTGGTGGATCTTTAGGTGCCTGCCAGTTTTTCAAGTGATTGTATAAAACGGAACTGTGACAGCCCAAATTCACAGCCAAGCCCTAGGCAACCCAAAAGTCGGCTTATTTCTTCTCTCAAGGACAGAACTCTTTAGCTCTTCCTCACCCTCTTTCCTTTCTAGTTCATAGATCTGCCAAACTAAAGGCAGTGACTTCACCAGGAGCAAGTGGCACTGGGCTCAGGGGAGGGAGAGAACTGGAGGTACATTTGCTATTCTTACTTTTAGTAACACACTAAAAAGCACCACTGCTGCCATTTATTACCAAAGACACCAAATACTCAGCAAACAAGTGAACAAGAACAAGCCAGTGAGCAAAATCTAAGAGACATCTACACCTCAAGGGTACATGCCATGGGTCCAGAACAAGTCAGGAGGAATTTCATACTGATACACAAACCTCACTGAAAAATTCTAAATTATTATTATTCAAGTTGGAACTGAGACCTTTAGACACATGGTTAAATTCAGTCCTCAAGACCCTTTCAAACCACTGACATCAATGGAGTATATTAAAGCATAATGCATACATTAGCAGTTTCAAAGGCTTTTTGGAAACAGAGGAAAACTCCAGCACAGTTATAATCTCTCTCTCCCCCTCTCTGAAATTAGCAGAGGCAGCTGCCCAAATGACTATCAGCCAATTCAGAAAGTGTTCAGCTGTTCCTCCAAAGTGGAGTCTGTGGCCTGGGGTTGGACAGAAACAAGCTGGGGTCAAGCAGAGGCTGTGCCAAGCATTGCTGTGCGCTGTGGTTAATCAAGTAGCACACAGCACATTTACAGCTTCGTTGGGACCACAGGCTCCGTAGCACGGATGTGGACACTGGGAAGACAGAGCCAGGAGAGAGGCAGCTCCCTGCTGCAATTGTCTTCGTGGAATTTGATATTCAGGTAGAAATCACCTGTGTAGAGAAAGAGAAGTGCTCCAAAGTACACGGAGTCTTTGGTCGGCTTTACCTGGAAAAGAGAACGTAAAAATCAATATAAATAAACCAGCAACAAAGCAAATTATTTGCAGTTCAGTAGCTCCTTCAAATGATCTCTAAGTATTCTAGATTCACATCTTAAAGTTGCTTTCATACCAAAAAGGAGTAAAGATCTTGTCCCTATTCTAGTAAAACTGTTGCACTGAAAATTAAATCCTGTATTTTTCACTCGTGCAGTAAAGACGAGGCACAGCTCAAACCAGAACACAGGCTTTCAGGAGTCACTGATTCCAAAATAGAGTTGGTTTAAGGTCACACCAAAGATCACACCAAATCTTTTCTTTGACTGCTTTTATCAACATGTCTATTAAAGGTCTAAATCATGTCTCTGAATTCATTTTATATACACAGTTAAACACCATTTAACAACTTATCAATAACTAAGTTCATCCTCGCTTATTATCCTGACACAATCTGACTGCAAATTCTAATCTTTAATATTAGGAATTTAGGAATCTTTAATATTCACAATCATTAAAATAATGAAGTTTAGCAAGAAAAAAGAAGTAGGTGCCCTGATTTAACTTGTCCAAATAAAATACAGAGTACACAATGTTTCTACATTTACATATCTCCCTTCAACAGAAAAAAATTTACAGTCTGTATCTTCACAACGAGTAATATATCTTAGTTCATCATTTCAGCAAGACACTTCAGTCATTTCTAACTTTAACACTCCCACGACTGTTTAGCATGTGATAATGTTTGAATTAATATCTGCTCCCAAAAGATGATAAATCCAGTTTCTGGGTGCCTGGAACTGGATTAAAGTTACTGCAGATGCAAAACACGAAATCAACAACAAAACCATTCCAGTGGATGGACTTTTTCAAAAAATTGTGAAAAGGCAACTTAACCCCAGCAGAAAAGACCCAAAAATTGACACCTGATCTCCTCAGTACTGGTCTTCCCTCAGCCAAAACCATCTTTAGCAGTGCCTTTCTCCTCTCTGGACTCTGAAACCATCAACCTAAGATACACTCATGGAGTCATCCCTACTTTCACAGGTAGAGCTGTGCCCATGTATTTTCTTTTCACTTGAACACCCAGTGGCAATGGACCTTTCTTTGTTCATCCCCAAACACCTCAGTGTTCATCGCATTACAGAGTCCAGCATTGATTCCTAACTGACTGCAGGACATGCCACTGGTCAGACAAGCAGACACCCATGCCCAACCACAACAGAAATTCTGGTGTTGGATCCAGAAGCACTGAGCTGTCCAAACGTGCTGGACCTGGTTGGGTTCAGGAGGGAGTGATGTCCCCTTTGCCAGAGGCATCCCTAGGAACTGACGGGACATCACCACCGGCAATAGTGAAAGGATGAGACCAAGGCTCCAAGGTTATCAGGACTGTTGCCCACTAGAAAAAAATTTGTTCACCTGGCAAACTGGGACATCAACCATGGGGTATTAATTGGGAAAGTGTCTGTGGACTCCCTTTGCTGAAGGGCAACTTGCCATTGCATTGAAGACCAGAACAAGGATGATGAATAGCCTGACAAAGTTGGGGCTGTTCAGCCTGGAGGAGAGAACGTTGGATGGAGACCTCTCAGCAGCATTTCAGTATCTGAATGGGGCCTACAAGGAAGCTGGAGACTCTTCCATCAGGAACTGTAGTGATAGGACAAGGAGTACGGGGATCAAACTGAAAGAGGGGAAGTTTGGGTTAGATATGCAGAAAAAAATCTTTACTGTGAGGGTGATGAAGCACTGGCACAGGTTGCCTAGAGAAGCTGTGGATGCCCCATCCCTGGAAGTGCTCAGTGCCAGGCTGGATGGGGCTTTGAGCAGCCTGGTCTAGTGGAAGGTGTCCCTGCTCATGGCAGGGGATTGGAACTGGGTGATCTTTAAGGTGCCTTCCATCCCAAGCCTTTCTATGAGTCTATGATTCCAAATTGCTGCTCCTGACAAGGGCCTGGCTGTTCACAAACAGCCACATCCACAGAGCTGGAGAGTCCAGGCTCCCTTTGGTTTTGATGCAGAGCACTTTTGCTGACCTAAGGCAAACTTGTATCAGCATCGTATCATCCATGTGAATGATCAGAGCAGCCATAGCCGTTCTCCTGCCCCCTGTCCTTGGCATCTCCCCTCCTCGATGGATACAAGTTCTTGCCCTCTGGCACTGTGTCTGGACATGCAGAACAACATCAAGCCGTCTCCCCTCTTGCTTTCTTCCCCTTCTCCCGGGGCTGCCTGTCTGTTTTCTGCCTGACTGGAACTGATGTGAACTTGCATCCAGAGCAGGACAGAGGCAGGCACTAAAGCCAGAAAGGGGTGGAGGCAAACAGCAAATAAAGCCCCCTTAGGACCCACATTTCTCTCAAGCTCCCAGCACCTTTTTCCTAATCTACCCGCACCACGAAGGAATATCTGTAACAGCACTGATCAGAGCCCTTGACAAGCAGGAATGTGGCTTCAGGCACATCAGCACCAACACCAGACATCAATGTTCATGGTTTGGGGTCTGTCCACATCTGTTTGGCCACTTGTACCACCGTTACTGTAATCAACACTTGTGGTTTGGAGAAACAGGGAAGCAAAAGTAGCTTGAAACCTTCGCACTGTTGAGATGCAGACAAGATGTTTCTTCCAAAATAGGAACCAACTTTGGAAAGTAAGGCTGCATCTCCAGTGGGGCTGCCTACAAACATTCCCAAAAGAGCAGAAGTACACCAGCAGCAGTCAGGTCAGTAGAGGGTCACATTCAGCCCAAATGGTACGCCAGGCACAGGACTTATTTTGAGGTTAAACCACCTACATTTAGGTGTCTCTCTGCACACCGGGTATCCAAGTTTCTACTACAGAAAGAAGATATCTAATCAATGCAGACAGTGGAGCAAACACAGAATGGGTTGCCTAGGAAGCCTATGCAGTCAGGATACAGCTGCCGAAACACAGGTACCTCATGACATTTGGGATGGCCTAAGGGACTGAAATGTCTGGGAAGATTTACAGGATGTCTTATAGGATTCCTGGCAGCATGTGGAGGCCAGTAGGATACTCACCCTAGATGACAGAACCTAGATGACAGCAGACATCTACTTTTAGGCAACAGAATCTCACCCCTGGTGTTTATAAACCAGGTTCTACCTGCTGCAGGCCACATCTCCATTCACTAATGGAAGCTTAGCGGGCCAGCCTCCATGTCAACACCTACTCACTCAGGTGTCCCTGTCTGGAACTGAATCCACCCAAATGTCTGTAAAGTGGGTGTCCACATCTGAGGCAGCTGGTCAAACACAAGGATTCAGCTCACCAAATGCAGAATGAGCTAAAATATCCTCTAAACTGCACCAGCCCTGATAACTTGCTCCCCCCTGCCTGTGAAGGGAGCTCAGGGTGCCTGGTTCAGATGTGTTCACAAGTCAGATGTTCACTGCCATAGCTGACAGGACACACCATCCCACTGATTGCAGTGCAAGATCCAGCTAATGAGAAACATGAAGATCACATATTTGTGCTAGCCCAAATCTGTACTGTCATTCGATCTAGCAGCACACAGTGTCACCAACTAGATTTGTTGTTACTTGTGCCAACCTGGGATGCTGCTGAATATATGCTCCCTGAGCTGAGTCAGAGTTGAAACAGACGCTACTGAAATTCCACCAAATAGTGGAAACCGAAGATGGGAAGCTTCTACCCCAGGAAAAGAAAAAAAAAATGACCAAAGAATCAAGAAAAAAATGTCCACGTTACTCCTTTGTTCCACCAAGATAGAAGAAAAATTAAGTTTCTAGATATATCCTAATCCTTCCCTGATTTAGGTTACCATGTGGGACTGAGATTGCTTAGAACTAATTACTACTTATTTATACTGCTGTAATACTTAGGGAGCTCAGTTGGAGATTAGGGCTAGTGCCAGCTCCTGCTCGCTGCCCCAAAGAGTTTACAGTGCGAGTAAAACAGTGCCAAGAAAACTAATTTGTTCCAGATGGGCCACAGAGGACCTGCCAGAAGTGAGCAAATGTTCATCATGGCTTCTGAGTTGATTCAAAATGACCATCTACTAATGAATTTCTCCTCATCTCCCACTACCAACCACTTGATCTCATGCATGATAACTGCATGCAGGAAAAAAAAATCTGCTTGAGAATAGTGATGGCACCAGCAGGATCAACAAGGGAGGATGAAGTGCTGCAAGCTAAAGGAATCTCCATAGAAGATAATATTTTTGGTTTTAATTTGGAAAGAAGCAACTCTGTCTGATTAACTAATTAGTAAAAAAAAAAAAAAAAAATTGGTAAGGACTAAAAATTTTAATAATATGGCTTAAGATAAACTTCATGTTGTGAAGCGAGACAAAAAATTAAATCAATGCACTGTATTTTAATGGGTGGATACCACCATGTCATCTTGTGATTCAAAACCCCCCACTGAACTATCATATCAACTATCTAAATAATAACTGAGAAAGTCACTTTTTCTGTTAAATAGAGACACAGAAAAGTAAGGTGAACCAAATTAGAAGCTGTGCTTAAAAATAAAGATTCTACTTAATTTGAAATGCATGGAAATAGTTCAATATCCTTCAAAATTTTCAATAAAAGACTGCTTTTTGAAGTAGCGTGTCCCAGCAGAGACTTTGTGACACAAACCCAGGCTGCTGCCTTGAACTGAAGTGAAAGCACAAAAAGGTGAATAAGCGTCATTACATTACCTCCAAGATAAATCGTCTCACCTGGACTTCAAGCCACAAGAAAGAGAAATATGAAATCGTGTGATTTTTGCCCTTTCAACAATTTATATTCATACTGCGAAGCAGCATGTGCATTCTGAAAATTCCTGTGTATATTCCCTGTCTTCCAGATAACAGCAGAAACTGCTTTGAAACTTTTTAGTTTCCGGAATCAAAAATAACTGTGAATTTTTGAGCATGAGGCTCAATATGAAACTAACATTTAGGAAACCAGGGTGGTTTGGGTTCTTGTTTGCTTTTCCCCCAGAGAAATCACATTCAGTTGAATACCAGTAATGCAGTTTCTGCATCAGCATGACAACAGAACAAAATTTTCAGGGTGTGGGAAGTACCTTTTCTTGCTGTAATACTTGATGGTCCCACTCCTTCTTGACCATACACTAGTGATACACCAAACCATACTCTAGTTCTCCATCCTTCCTCCCACCCAGCTCAGCCCTGCAATAAATCATGTCAGCACCTCTGTGCCAGTGTCAGTGTGAAGTCAGCCCAATTAGCTTAAAGTGCTGACGAACGTCGGTTTTGCTAAACTGGACAACGTTGCACAAAAACAAGTGCTCACATCATCTCTCCCTGTGGGTCTGCTGGGGAAGAGGGCAGCATCTTTCACAAGCAGCTGGGAAAGGGCAGCATCTCAAGACACCTCCATTAAACAAGAAAAATAATCGAGTGCCAATGACCTGAGGTTAAAAAAATAATGGGGCCATTTTTAATGGCTTCAACAGAGCAGCACAACGTTGAAGACTTGCAGGGAATCTGGTCCAGTGTCTCAACTTCAATTTATAAAAAAGAGAAACTCTGAATCTCTTTCATCTCACCCAACCATGAGCTTCTTTGTTTTTTTGACCAGTGTCTGTCTGACTTTTGACCAAACTCAGAGCATGAACACAATTCTGTGTGTGGTTGTTCTTCCCTGAAGCATCAAATGCATAAACCAGGACTTTCTTCTTCTCCCCAAAATAGGTGGACCCTTCTGAAATCTATTTTCCATTACTAAATTAGTTATTACGAGGGAAGAAGGGGCCTCTGACAGCATTAGAGACACTGAAGAATTTTCTTCCATTATGAGGGCTCTATGCCTTGATGAAACATGACCAAGCATTTCCTCTGGGAGTCTGTGTAGTACCAACACCACACACTGGGAAAGATAACACTTCTTGTCTAAGAGTCAACATTTTCTTCATTTCACCTTTTTGGATGGAAAGGAGGACAAATAGCAGAAAAAAAATTCTATTTTTAACTTCTTGGGGACTGTGTTTACAGAAAAAATGTCACAATCCTGAACAATGGGGCAAAAGAAGAGACCGTAACGTATGAGAAGGCTGCCTGGGCAGGCACAAGAGATGTAACCTCCTGACTTTTTGCCTCGTAGGAGACTCAATCAGAAGGTAAGAATACATCACACTGACATCTCCCTATTCCCTCGTTAGCCTGGAGGGTCAGGGCCTTCAGCAGCCGGGCATCCAAACACTACCAGTCTGATTAAAAGCTCCACATTGTCAGGAAGAGAGTCAAAGAAAGCCATCTCTGGATGATTTCTGTTGACAAACTTAAATTATTCAGCGATAAGAATACAGTTAGCCCCCATTAAAATTCAAGCTGATGGTGTATTTCATGCTCATTAGCTTTTAGAAATATTTTCTTCTGCGCTGGGTAATTGAAAAATGTGCATTGTGACTATCCCTGTGGTTAACCTTTAATTTCTTTCTTACAAAGGTTCACTTATATATTCAGTTTTGACAGGTACATTTTATTACTGATCCAAAAATTTGACCTAAGCAAAGGTCTTAAGCACTATCCCAAACACTCACCCCCTTCTTCATGTTTATTTCATAAGTTACCAGGATGCTGCTTATTCCACTTCGCAGCACTGTTGGTGAGTTTTCGTTCCTGGTATTTTATTGTTGCATTTTTGGGGGGAAAGGATGTGGGAGAGAGTAGTTTTATCTGTATTTACAGTGTCTTGCCTCAGAAGCAAAAAGTTCCCAGACTTGAACTTTCTAAAGAAATTGAGAGAAAAATTATAATCTAAATTGTCTTAAAAACGGGGGTTTTGCCTCATTTTAAGCATTTCTTTATGGTTTTGTAACAGTATGCTAAGCATCAAGGAAATGAACCAGCTCATCACATTGGTCATTAATGTTTAGCATTTTCTTTTTACAGTCTGTTGCGTTTCCTCAGGACCTGACTAAAACTGATTTGCTGAGCTCCTTGGCTCAGCCTGGGGAATATTTCTTATAGACTAAAGAGAAAAAGAAAAGTTATTTAAAATCTATTACTGCAGGCTGCACTGGATGACTCAAGGGACTGGCAATATGGTATTGACCATTCAATCTACGTTACCCGCTCACATTTAGTCAGACCTGGGGTGACCAAAAGTTACTGTCTCTGCTAATTTGCTAGTGGTTTTTATGGTAGGAAATTACAGTCTTAAACCATTTCAGAGAGATGATTCTGTCTCCCCCAACCCAGCAATAGATGCCATAATCACGGTGCTTTCCAAAAATTAATCTGCCTTAAAATGCACGGTTAAATAAGGAAGCCCCTTTCTGCAAATGCCGATCATCCAGAATTCTGATATTCCTGAAAAAATTACTTACTGAGTCGATGTAGAAGGTGTTGGACCCCACAAAGGTGATGGCATCTTGCAGGTCATAGTTGTGCACCCCGTTCTGGTAATCCTGGTAGGGTATCACGGTGAGGGCGAAGGGCCCCACGCTGTGTTTGCTCCAGTTGGTCAACTTCACCTGCAGAGGGATGGGGTCGCCCACCTGGCAGTTCACCACGACATCACAGTCACAGAGCTGGCCATCAACAAGGATATCTGCAAATCAAGGAGACAATTCCACATCAGGCTGGACACCTGCTTTAGGAACTGTGTTCATCTTGATGGGAAACTTATGGAGAAAAAGTGACCTCAATGAGACCGAGAGTGCAGGACACTTAACTTTGAGAAAGGAAACACACCACCCTTGTCCGGGTGTAGGGCAGTGCTACAGGGCACCTACTTGAAAAAAAACAGTTCATGAAGGCCTGATATCTGTCCACAGCTGTCGAAAAAGCTATGAAAAAAACCACAATTATGATCTACACACAGGCACCAGAAGGTATTTTTTTAATCTCCTCCCTTGAAGGCCAAAGCCACAGACAATTTTCTCATGCTTCTCCAGAAAATCGACAGCATCAGGTGAAGGGAAATACAAAACAGGAACCATCAATACAAACAGCAGCTAGATAGATCCAAGGCTGGAAGCCCATGTTCACATGTTACAGCCAGAATAAATCCCCCTGTATGGAGGTGACCTTTTGGAGCAGGACAGTCACTGCCAGAATATGCAATGTAATACATATATTAAAGTCCAGATTATAAGGAGAAAAGGGATTTCAAAATTATACAGCAGTACTACGAGCTTGTTCACTCTTTGCACTTTAATTCCTTCTGGGATTTCTATTTTTAGATCTCTACTTTTCTTTCCCTTTCTGGGATAGCAGAAAATATAAAGCCTCTAAATTGGTTACTGCTGGGACAATGACAACCAGAGTAATGTGTCCACTAACCTTGCCCATTTGCTTATACAGAACCAAAATGTTTCATTACCAACACACTAGGAAATTCTTAGTCCAATTCCCCGCTCTGAAAGGGTTCCCAGTTGTGCAGTATTACTGTGTTTTTCAGATGAGGGTTATCTCCAATGCACTATTAATACAGGAACATTTCTATTTCACTACGGGTTCATGTTCAGAGATAAGAGAAAGCCCTGGGACATGTAAGAAAGCATCCTCTGCGTGAATACCTATCCCCACAATCTCATATGCCCGTGAGGCATTTCCATCACTCCAGCTCCTCCTCAGTTCCTTGCCTTATGACATACATCATATTATTCCTTTGCCAACAGCATCGGATTTACATTAGTAATATCCTCTCTTCAAGGAGAGACACTATTTTTATGCTTCAGAAGCTTTCACAGAAAAAAAAAATTACAACAAAAGGATTCTTTTTAAACTTATTTTTGTTTTGTTGCCTTAGACAAAAAGTACAAAATGATGCATGTTCTTGTGATGCCCTTTAGCCTGGCAAACTGAACAAGCCTCAGCACAGCCGCTGGGAGGGGAAAAAAAAAAAAAAAAGCTAATAGGAAAGAAGAAACAAGTTCAGAAAAGAACACCTATTCCACAGGTCAAGTCAGCAAAGCTGAGCTTTGCTTATATGAAAACCCCTCCTTGACCAAAGCTGCCCAAATGCAGCAGCAAGTCCCAGCTACAAGAGGCTTGGCAGAGCAAGCCTGAAAAAACCCTGCAGTGCTCAAACTGGAGTTATGCAAAACCCATGCCTGTGTCCCAGTTGGAACAGCCCCTATTCCAAACCTTTCCTCTCCACTGGAGCTCAGTTTTTGACAATGAGAGCACTGGTGAGGCCACATGTGAGCTGCCTGTGTCCAGTTCTGGGCTCCTCAGTACAAGAGAGACATGGACATACTGGAGAGACTACAGTGTAGGGTCATGAAGAGGATTAAGGGTCAGGAGCACCTCTCCTATGAGGACAGGTTGGGAATGTTCAACCTGGAGAAGAGAAGACTCCAGGGGATCCCAACAATGTCTGTGAACACCTGGAGGGTGCAAAGAGGACACAGCCAGGCTCTTTTCAGCAGTGCCCAGTGACAGCACCAGAAGCAATGGGCATAAGCTGAAACACAGGAGCTTCCCTCCAAACATCAGGAAACACTTTTTTTACATTGAAGGGGACCAAGTGCTGGCACAGGTTGCCCAGGGAGGTTCTGGAGCCTCCATCCTTGGAGATACTCAAAAACCATCTGGACATGGTCCAGATGGCAAGTGGGTTTAGGTGGCCCAGCCTGAATAGGGGATAGGACCAGACGATCTCCAGAGGTCCCTGCCAATCTCAACCATTCTCTGATTCTCTGAAAGGAAGTTATAATCACCACTGTGTTTTAGGAAAGGGCTAGAAAACCTTTTTGGCATTGGATTTCTTTTGCAACAGCACACTCTAACGCTGTGGGCTCTCCTGCCCAACCTGATCAAATTGTTCCTTGCAGTACTGCCCTAAGACCATGGAGGTGAGGTAGTGGTTATAATGGTATCCCATTATCTGGGATTAACTGACTTGAATTTTTCAAAACACAGAAATGTGTGTCCGTGGATAACTTTAAAGCTTTCCAGTGTCCTGACAGAGAACTGAAGTCCAGTTGCTTTCTTCAAAAGAAATGTGTTTATATCAATTCATTACTTTATATCAGTCCATGTTTTCAAGCTCCTCCCAGCAAGGTGAGTCCTTTTCTCAACTAAAAAAGACAAAACAAAGACACCCTTTTTTCTGGTTCCTCCAGCCAGTGGGTAGCTGCACAAAGGGTTAGCCCCCCAGACCAGCCTGAACCTTCAGATATACTCCATGGAATATACCCCACTCATACCTAGTGGATGAATCCTTATTTTCAAGATGTTCATCAACTTGCCTTTTAGCTTTAAAATTCAATGCACTGCTGCAGGAATTGTAAATGAACCCTTTGCCCTCTGTCTCTACCTTTGTATCTAATAATAGCTCAGAGCACTGCTTCCTAATATCTTCATGAGAAAATAGAAAATCCAAACAAAAGGGAAGCAATTAAGTCTGGCTCAACCAGATTAATTTTCTTTCGCATTCCTAAAAAAAGAAAAAATTCAATTCATTTAAGATTGATTCAAGAGCATGTGTGTGCACACGTGCTTGTGTATATATTGAGAGATAATTTCCTTCCCTTCCAGAACACACTTCCCTCCTGCAGAACCAAAGCCAAGGATCTCAATGAGATGTCAGATGAGAAAGCACACATGGCTGGCGTGCAAAATACTATGGAAAGGAGTGTTTAAAAACAGTCCCCTTTCATCAGGGAGAACAGCTTGGTTTGACAGGCAGTTTTACTCCCTTCCTGACACAGAAAACATCTCATGGACCATACGGATTTGCTTTAATATTTTCATCCATGAACAGAGGAAAAGCCATGTGTACAGGGTCCCGTTTCTGCAGATTCAGCTCACTCACACAGATGGCATATAAAAGCTGAGACTGCTCACACCACTGCTGTGAGAGTGAATCATTATTGGCTTTGGAATACAGGAGCTCTGAATCAGAAGATACAGTCACTAGCACAGAAGACAGTCATGGCTGTATCTCCATCCTCCAAAGATTCAGATTTGAGAGAAACAGTACTTCAGAGAATCAGAAGGATCAAGTTTAATTTAAACAGAATATATAAATTACATTTTAAAAGTGGGAGCATAAAATCTGGCTGCCAGAGGGGGGGAAAGAAAACCCACAAAGACCTAGAATTCTCTCAATCTACTTCTAATTAGAAGTTAAATAATTTTATAACTAATTTAATAAGCCAACAGAATGCTGCCCCCCTCCTTTCCTGTTCATTTACCTACAATGTTCACTATGTTGGCATCCTTGGGTGCCAAACTTACCCTGCAATGCTTGATAGCCATGAAAACAGGACAGACACAGAGAGACACAGACACTCTGCCATGCACCTATGAACTGGCACAGGACCACTCTGTTTCATCTCTAGGACATTCTCTAAATGATTATTGTATGAAGGCAGAAAATGTTGTACAACACATTTTGGAAAGTACAGGATCAGCTGATACAAACCACTGAGAGGGGTAATTGGAAAGCCTTGCTTTTTCTTTGAAAGCCTTAGCCAAGCCTTTTAGGATGTCCATAAATTAATCTTTAAGATGGAAAAACTAATTCCTGGCCCAGGTGATGGGTGATGCTTATTGACACCAGAGGAAGTCTGGGAGACCATTATGTGAAAATAATACATCAGAGTTCTTATAATGTCTTTCTTTCAGGATCTCAGAACTCTCAAGAAAAGAGAATGACTGTTACTAACAGGAAGACAATGACTATTCCACAAGAAAAACATCACCTACCATGACCTGCCAGGTGCACTTCTGTCTACATCACCCAAAGGAGCCACTTGGAAATGAATGCCAAACACTAATGACATTTTGTTCTTTTACTCTGCTCGTATTAACACATAGTAAGTTGTTCTTGCAACTTTGTCAGGTTTCCATGAGAGAACTCACAACTCACTGCCCACCTGTACATCAAGAGTCCTGAGTCACAGCTGATTGCATTTCCGCACCCTAATCCCTGTTTGCCACTGTCAAAGTTTAATTTTGGAAAGCTGCACACAAATACACGTAACCTCAGTGGAAATGCGTATTCCAGCAATGTTTACTCTCCTCACTCGTGTTTGGGCTGATTTTAAAAAGCAGGCTGCAGAGGAAGGCAGGGTGGTTTTGCTCATCGTTACAGTGGGGGATGAAGACATTTCCACTTAGTATTTGCTTTTAAACTGGATGTTCAATCCCCAGATAATGTAGTTGCACTGGCCTCTGCCATTCACTGCAGTTGGCCCAAGACTTCCAGCAAACACCTCACAGAGCAATGGCTTTGCCCAAACAAGTAGGCCAACAAAGTTCAAGGCATGAAATGCCCAAGTAAATACTTAGCACATGCAAGATCAAGGAGACCTTGAAGCCCAGAAAAGCAAGCCTTGCCTACAGTTACTGTTAGAGTTCTTTATCAATTAACCATTGTTATGCTGTTAGAATTGTTCCAAAATACTAGTTTTACTCATCTCTGCCTGTGAACCAGGAGAGCTGTGGTCTGGGTCGGGGGGAAAGGAGCAGCAAAAATCATTGACATCTCTTGATAATGTCCATCAGGTACTTTGGTGGAGGAAAGCCAAAGACCAGGAGCCCAAGCCAGAGTTGCTGAAATGAAGGTCTCACAGAATGATTCAGTTTTTCTGTGTTCAAAAAATCTAAAGTGCTGATTAAAATTTTTACCCAGGCCAGCTTTACTTCTAATTGCCCTAAAAGAGCAAGGGAAGGGCCAGTCCTGCTGTCTGGAACAACTTCTTCAGTTTTCTTTTTTTCCCCTGCCCTTTTCTGCAAGAATGTTTGTTCAGGGTTTTGCAAGGAATTTAACAATGCAAAGAGAACTCTTTCAGAAATCATTTATTCAGAAATAGATTGAACAAGTCTGTCTATTTCTGATCTTACATTTTACGCAGGTGGAAGAAAGATCAGAAAGGAGGAAAAAACCTGTACTACAGGCAAACCCTCTGTACAGAGCAAACTGATCCTGTCTCCAAACCAGTATGTTCCCGGTCCCTCCTCTCCTGCTGCATGTCAGTTCAGTTTTAGTAGCCTGTTTTGGGGGTTCAGTCTCCTCATGGCAGTTTAGAGAAGAAGGTAATGTGGTGTTCTATTGAGGTGACAGGATCCTTGAATTTGCCTGTCTCCTCCATAATATGAAACTAAACACTCTTTCTGTTTCCCCTCTTTGCACTTGTTCTCCCTAATGTAGTCCAGTCTGCTTTCATTTTCCAAACTGTTCATGCAAATTATTTGAACACAGAGATGTAGCATTGGTTACATGCATTTGTCCATGACGAGGTCCTGCAGTATTTTCAGAGCTGAATACATCCATACAAAAGATATTTCTATGAATATAAAAACTGTGTACCCTGTCATTCTCATCATGAAAGCACTGAATGGTTATTTAATAACACAAGAACCTCACAGCTACTTGCATAAAACCTTCTGTATGTGATTTGGACCTGCTCCTCACACTAAACCTGAGCATCTTAGCTTGGAGTAACATTCTCATGCTCATTTATTGTTATACTGACACAATCCACCCCCTGCTTAATTTCCCTGCAGTGAGTAGCAACAGAGCACAGAGGTATACAGATGTTTGTGTTGTAACAGCTTTAAATTACATGGATATCTCACCTTGTCAACCACTGCTAGTCCTGTCCTAAAAACTGCCATTACACTCAGAGCCTGCTGACAGCAAACCCTCATGGACCTGAAGAGCTCAGCTCCTCTTCCGGTCAAGGCTCTTGGACAGTGATGAATAAAAAATATGGGATACGAACAAACTATTGCAGCTTCCTGCAAGTACCAACAACCCAGAGACCTTCAGCCAACATCGGGGCACGAACCTGAAAACAGGGAAGTTGGCAGAGGATGCGACGACTGAACATGAACATAAGCTGGTGAAAAGAGGCAATTGCTTTCACAAGACCTCTGAGTTGCCCAGTTCCTGGCAGACTTCCCATTCCCAAACATTTTACAATTGAATTAAGGACACTTTATTCGCTCCAAAAGCAATTAAAAAGAAAAACACATTTAAAAATATAGTTCCAGCAACAATAAGCAATTAGTCTTTGATAATTGTCTGTGTCTTCCTATTTAATCACTCTCTTGCAGCGCCCAGTATGCTGATGACAGATCCCAACTGGTCCCATTATCCTTCCTGCCAAATTGCTTCCAGTTTGTGTCTGTCCTTAACTCTGTGATGACAATGGACTGAGGATGCTGCAGCATCCCATAGGACTCGCTTGCAAAAGGATTCTTCAACCTTGACATTTGCTTTCTTCCTCCAAATCAATATAATGTTTATTGTCCAATTTTATTCTCCAAGACACGTGATCAGGGTTCAGTTTTATTGCTCCTTGATCTCGTCCCTAAACACCGAGATGTGGCACAACCTTCTTCAATTAACTTGAAATACCAGGGTCACGCTGGCTGAGGAGGGAAGCATGAACACGACTAGTGCTCTGGGGTTTGGATTCCTCCAGCTTCCACTTGGGATCTTAAAACCTGAATGCACACAAACCACAGATTTATTTAAGAAATGACTCAGTTCAGTGTAACCTCCCTGGCTTTGGTGGGAGTTATTTTACTTTGCACATGCCTTTTATGACAGACATTACTCCTTCCCTGTGAAATTGTTGGCACATGAATGGCACCTGCTTGTCTCATTTCTCCTCTGGCAGCCAAGATAACCTGTGATTTGGTGATTTGCCCAATTTGCTAGCAAGTGAAAATCACTTTAGAGTTTATACTGCTTGTGTCTAGTCCTAATTTAAATGCTCAAAGGCAGATCCCTAAAATTTTAAGATGCTCAAAGCTCTGTTTTTCAGTAAACTCCTGAAAATTCCTGAACTCCTTCTGACTTATTTTAAAATATTCCATGACACGGCACCAGCTTGCTGAAATAGTCTCATTTCTGAATGTGGGCCAACCTTTTTTTACCTATTCATCACAAGAAGGTTTGACAAAGACTTCTTTTTATTATCTGCTACACAGCCAGGAGGTCAGGCTGGCATACGGTGCATGCCTGTGTTTGAAAGTTCACAATCCTGGGATTTGCATGTTATTTTAGGGTACTGAAAACTTTATTTCTATAGTTTGTCTCTGTCAGGACTACTTTCAGAGTGTTCTTACCATTGCCTGGCGGGTGGCGAAGAAAAGGGAACGGGGGGGAAAAGCCCTATATTACATTTAAATAAAACTAAAACATATTAGGATATATCATATAACACTTTGTATGTGTTTTTTGTATACTGACAGCTTTGTTCAAAACCGCTGCAAGAATGAACAGAATTATAGAATAACCTGCGTTGGAAGAGACCCACAAGGATCACTCAGCCCAACTTCTGGCTCTGCACTGGAGAGTGCAAAAAACCCAAAATCACCACAACATGACTTAACCTACAGTTTATTGAAAGCAAATCACGTTATTCCTCCCTGGTTGCATAATGAGACTTGACATTTTCTCCTTTTTTCTGCCATTCTGCAGCGGTGGATGTGAGACAAACCTCTCCTTCTGCAGAGGATATTTTGAAAAGCCCCATAACAACTCTGTCAGAGTTTCTGACTTGAGGCTGCAAAAGTTAATGGTAGAAAAGGAGACTACAGCACTTCTGTGCTAGTTTAGAAATATGTCTCAACCTCAAAGCAGAGTTAGTCTAGACAGGATAGGTTGCAGACCTCCAGGGAGTGTTACCCACTCTAGAAATCAGTGATAAGGGTGGTGATTGTGGCACACTCCCTATGGAGATGGCAGTGAGCTAGCAACTGCTCACCAGAGAATTAGCACCTACTTAACAGCAGAGACACAAAACCGGGCTCCCACACTCAATTTTATGCATGCAGAGTCAAATACGTGGCTTCAGCCACACAATTAACTTACCAAAACTCTCACAGAGTATGGCAATATGGAAGCAGAATTTGTTTTTCTGGATTTTCTACCACTTCAAGGGGAAACAGTATTTTCTGCATTATCCGTTGCACGGGCACACAGTGATGCTCTGGACTCTTACACAGATACAGGATCATACCTAACAGTAAACTAACAGGTACTTCTTTTTTTTTTTTAAATTACTAGTTAAACTAACCCTATGTGTAGTATAATTGTCTTATTTGAGGCCTGAAGGAACTCAAATGCAAATGAGAAGAGAGATGAGAAAGCCAGTAGGTATCTCCATGCCCAGATGTATAGAGAAACCAGTCTAGGACACTTTAAGAAATCAAAAAAACTCTTATACTGATTATTGAAATAAAAATTATGTGTCTTTGCCTCATTTGCCATGCTTGTCTTAAAAAAGAACCATGTAACATTGCATAAGATGTCCAGGCTGTAAGAATTTTCGTGTCCCTGTAGATCAGTCAAAGCCTGGTACGAGATAATATATAACCCCCCTATTAACAGGCAGGTAGATGATTTACCACATTTCAGTGGCTGTGTAAATATGAGCAGTAGGACACTGAGCCTCACAGGCCTCCTTTAGCCCAGCCATGACTGTAAGGCAATGAGCTGAGCTAAACGAGAGACATTAAACAAGCCCAGGTACAAACGCTGCGATCACGGGCGGCACTTTCTGTCCAGGGAGGCTGTGACGTGTGGTTACCAGACTACACGTGCCCCATGTCGACAGACCAGAGCTGCTGAGAAGCAGAGGTGCACATTAAAATGGATACATTCTTCATGAAGTCTTTTTTTAATTTCACTCACAGCATATTTCATAATATTATTTCAAAATAACTCTAAGTTGTTTTACTTACCAATGGATTGAGTTAATTTTTTTCCCATTTTCCCTACATATGATTTGTCCACTTTTGCATTAAGATATGAGACAATAATCAAGATAGATGTGAGCTGGAAACTACCAAGCCCTACTGTGATGCTGTGACTTCTTTATTCTGATTGCATCATGACCTGTCTCAAAATCCAATTTGAATCCACAAAAGAATTACAGTCATAGATATATGCAGATGGAAGTTTTCACTCATCCCCTGTGACATAAATCCATATTTTTCCTTGTTAGATTGGATATGAACACTCAAATAACAATCAGAAAACAAGAAATCTCTAAGCCTACTGTCATCAAAACAAACAAATTTTGGCCTTTCTCTGAGATATTTCTGTTAATAATTTACTACTTCTAAAACTGAACATGCTCAAAACCTAGCTCCTGAATTTTTCATGAAGTCCTCTCCTATCCATAAAATCAGACTCTTTCCTGCCAATCTCAGCTTTCACTTTGACTTCATCTCCTCTCATGACTCACACCTTCAGTCTCTGATTAAACCTGATGCCACTTTCTACAAAACTTCTCCAAATCTGACCTTTTCACTCTGCCTACATTGTCAAACCCTTGTCCGAGACTTCATTGGATCACAAGCTTTAACAATTAAAATCTCTTCATCTCTGGTTTTGACACCAGTTCCCTTCTTATTCTCCTGAAGCCCTTGTATCAGAGATCATTCTGTAGATCTGTGACCTGGCTATGTCCACATGGCACCTTGCACAGACCTCATTCCCAGCCTGCCTTCTTTCCAGCTATAGTAGTAGAGCTCAGCCTGGGCTAAATTCCCACATTCTGACCCATCTTTTCCCATGCAAGCTGAAACCTGTTGCTGAGGTCACACAGGAATACCCACAGAAACCTACTGGTTGTGCTCACTGATATCTGGGCTCTACAGCTTGTGTGCAAAACTACTTCTCTCTTATTACTCTGTCGTATTTTACCTATTCCTCCTCCCTGCTAATCTTTTTGTTTTTCCCTATGGCATATACACTTCTATAGCATATTTATATAACTAGACTATAAGCTCTTAGGGACCACAATACTCATGTTCCTAAGAGCTTGGCAGAACAATTTGTATGACACCTTGAACTGTGCAGACCTATTTTTATGGGATGTGAAGACAGACAGACTGTTAGAGAATCAGAAACAATTAAAAAAAATCTTAAATAAATTAAAAATATCATTATCTGTGTATCTGAAACCTCAAGGCTATCTCGGTAAGGCAAAGTGAGCACTGTACCAGTTCTCTACATGGGGACACTGAGACATTTCAGGAAGGAGTTAACCTGATCTGAGAAGAGCAGATAGGAGTTTTCACTGAGCAAAAATAAATGCACAAGTTACCCAACAGAATTGAGAAGGAAAGGTGACTTCCAGAAGATAGAGAAAAACATCTTAATTGTAAGCTTTCAAAATCCCCATGCTGGCTCATTGAGGTATCAACTCCTTATGGGAATAAGTTTAAAACAAAGGTAAAACCTGAGGATTTATAGGACATGCAGGAAGGGGTAGAGAGGATAAAAAGAAACTCGACCATAGAGAAAAGTAAATTGAAACAAAAATAATGCTATTTAAAGGAGAAGTCTTTGAGAAAAGAGTTACAATAAGAACGTAGAAACTGTTTCTTTCCCATCACTGCATTTTGAGGGAATGGAGATCTCGGATATCAGCACAGTGAAGAGCACAGAGGATGAAAACTTCGTGTTTAATAAAACCACAAATACAACATTGTGGGGGAGAGAAGAAGAGAAACACCGAGTTCAGTTAGAGAGTAAAAAATTAAATCCTTTCCGTACCCAAGGCTGCGAGCCATGCCTTGGGCTTCATCTGTCAAGTGCTGCAAAGCATTCCTGCAAACCCCTCTCCTTTTAATTGACAAGTCCGGGTGGCAAAACCTTTCGTCGCTCCAACCCTGTGACTGTGCTCCAGCCTGCCGAGCTGCTGGGAAAATGAGCAATGAGCAGGTGTCAAATTCTGTCCTTTTATCTTTGGCTTTTAAAAGACAGACACAATTATGTGCAAATCAGTGTAGTGAGGCAGCTGATTAAGTCTCTTTTCTAAGAATCATTTTCACAAGGCTCTGTGAGCAGCCTGGCCAGAGCTATCAGTTCATCTATGGACACAGTACCGTGGCTGCTCCACCTTCTAGAGACCCACAGACAGAGAAGCAGAGATGAGAAATTATTAACTCCTCACCCTTCGCGGAAGGCAAAGCAGCCCTGCATCGTCTGTCAAGGTCTCTCTGGGACAATCTTTCAGTGGTTTATGTATTTTGAGATTATGTGTGCATGTTTGATACACATTAGCAGGATGTCTAAGAAATAAAGGGAGATTGTAAAGCATTGGAAGTTGGCAAAGTTCTTCAAAATTCAGTGTATGGAAAGACTTAAGGGCTTCTTGTACCTCTGAAGTCAGGTATCATTTTGTGAATTTACATGTGAAGTGTGAAGAACTGCATCCTGTTTACTCCCTCAAAACAGGAACAAAAAATCCTCTCAAACCCTACCACCTCTGTACCTGCTGGGACCAGACTTTTAACTTTATAGAAATCCATTACCTATGGGTCTGGAAAATGGTATTTCATGGAGTTTTCACTCAGCTGTCCAGGAAAATAGAGTTGTTGTTGTTGTTTTTTTTTTTAATTAAAAAAATGAAAAAAAGGAGGAAAAAAGAAAAACAGCTTTTGCTGGTTTGAATTGATCCAAGAAAGGAAATTATCCATTTCATATGAAAAGGAAACTTTCCTTGCGGTCTTCATGCAAAGACTGAGGGTGTATGTCAAGGGATCCTGGTTGCCCTCCCAGTCCCAGAAGCAGTTGTACCAAAGCAACAGCTCTGGGAGGGCATAATTAAATAATTAAATAGTTAAATAATTAAATAAATGTCTTCTGGTGCCATCTATATCATCACTGCTGTTTGGACAAGCACAGCCTCCAAACTGTGCACATGGGACATGCCCCTTAGTACTAACTTATCATCCTTACATCCAAAACAAGATAGGTTTTATATGCATCCTCATCATGTAAAGAGGAGAGGAGAGAGGATCATTTCATCCTGATCCTTTCTAAACTAAAGAAATAAAAGTTTTCAGTGCCAGGGAATTTTTTTTCATGAAATGTTCAAGTCTCTAGCAATAGTTTAGGCTATGCTTTTCCATAAATACCTTTGAAGTAACTGAGTGAAGAGAAGCTTACGATATGGTTGGAAAGTATATAAAGCAAACAGTGACATATTGCAGAGGAGAGCAACGAGGCTGGGAAGGGACTTGAACACAAGTCCTATGAGGAGAGGCTGAAGGAGCTGGGGTTGTTTAGCCTGGAGAAGAGAAGGCTCAGGGGAGACCTCATTGCTCTCTACAACTATCTGAAAGGAGGTTGTAGCCAGGTGGGGGTTGGTCTCTTCTCCCAGGCAACCAGCAGTAAGACAAGAGGGCATGGCCTTAAGCTGTGCCAGGGGAGGTTTAGGTTAGATATCAGAAAGAAATTCTTTACAGAGAGAGTAATCAGCCATTGGAATGGGCTGCCCAGGGAAGTGGTGGATTCTCCATCCCTGGAGGTTTTCAAGACGAGGCTGGACGTGGCACTTAATGCCATAGTCTAGTAACCATAGTGGGGTTGGATCAAGGGTTGGACTTGATGATCTCTGAGGTCCTTTCCAACCCGTCTGATTCTATGATTCTATGATTCTATGATTCTATGATATAATGGAAGCTGCTCCCAAAAGCGTTTGTGATTCCTGCAAGTACACAGCGCTGGGAGTTAACCACTCTGTTATCTGGGTTGTCTTTTGCAGTGTTCATTTGTGAAAAAGTCAATCTTTTACACACTTGCAATCCAAACAAAGGAACAAATTAAAAGAACTAAGCACACAAACCATGCTGGGCAATAGAGTGTGGCAGCCAAATGCTGCCAGTAATCTATATTCACATTGTATCACACATGAACTGACCCAGAATTAACTATGGCTGCCCTCTCCTGGAAAACTCTCTGGAACAAATGAAGTTTCTCTCATCCATTTCCATTAATGGCATTAGCATGCTTAATGGCAAAACCACATCAGAACAACTGGATAAACAGCTACAAGGAAGATGTAACAAGCGACAATAGAATCGAACTATCTTTCCATAAAGGTCTTGAATAGATATTCTAGTCCTCTTTGTAAACCAGGGTACAAGACTCAGCTCACTCAGAGAATGTAAACTGTTCTTCCTGGCTTTAAGTTTCAAAACAGATGTCAAATGTCAGGATGGGAGTAAGAAGGAAACAACTTGCAGTCAATTCCTAGATGATCTTCACATTCAGAGACCTGACTGTGAGCTTTAGGAAACTTCTGGAAATCTTAATCCCCTTGACGTTCACTGATGAAACACTTTGCAACATGAGCTCCTGAGCTCCAAGAGGGGATGCAGTGCTGGCAGCAGGCTCAGCAGAACATCCTGCTGGCATGTCTTTGTGCACATCTAAAGAACTCTTACTTCACTCTGCAAGTAAAGACAGAATTACCAGAACAAATGAGGATGGGGCAAGGACGTTAGCATGAGTCAACAAAATGTCCTAACCCGTCGTCTCAGATGCCACTGCTGTGATGCACAGTAAAAGTGGTTTCAGTCTCTTGTCCATAGCTATATAATCACCTATTACTATACCACTCATACCACCTTTTCTCTGAAGACATTTCTTTGTTGAGCCCACTCAAGCAGAATCTTTTAAAATCCTTTCTTGAGAAAAAAACAGACAGGATAAAATGGTAATTTGGGAAGATGACTCGCCAAATCCAAGTCATTACTTCTTCCATAGAGGTATTACATCTAGAGATAAGAGCAGATAGTTACACGCTAACATTGTAGAAACACGATGATATTTCATTACATTTGGGTACCAAACTCATCAACAGAGTATGCCTGATCAAAACAAATTAAATGAAAATCAGAGGTAAAGAATTAATCACCTTCATGAGATTTGACTTTGAAAGGGTTCTAAAAATAGCATCAATCTTAAACATCTATCAGAGCAGGATAATCTGTTAAATGAAGCATCTCATTCAAAGCTACAAAGTTAAGTTCAAGCATTTTAGAAGCTCAGTAGTACATATCTACAAATGCAGAACTTCGTTATCTTTTCTTCACTGTTTTCCTCTTTATCCACATTGTTCCTGACCATTTCTTAATGTCTCTTGTGCTTCACTCTGAAAGTAGCTGAAGTGTACCAGGTACTGTATCAAAACAGGCAAAATCTGTGCCCTCAAATAATCGCTTTGTCACGTAATGACCAGTGAAATCTCCATGAATGCAATGAGCCCTTTCAGATGCCACATTCAATTTGCCTCAAAGAAAAGTAGATATAATAGAAAGCAGATGCTCCCCAACAAGTTTGCCAGCTGTTGAAATGATATGCAGATGTTTAGCACACCGAACTCCAAACACACGACCTTTCAATAAAAAGGGAACTCGCTCCCAGACTTAAAAATGCTGAGCCAAGTTCTTTATCACCATAAAATGCAATAAAGTCACACTCCTCCTACATTTCTTCCACAAGTACAGAAGCAACAAACCCACAAAACAAAGCACTGAAAAGTTATAGAAAAAATAGAGAATTGTCTTTGACAGGAAAGATCAACTCCAGTTGTCTTTAATGGCCTGAATGACATAGAACTCAACTGTAGCATCCATCCTCTTGTTTTCCCAATTTTATTTGTAGCTAGGCTCCATTTTTACATTTCAAAGCATGGCAGCCTCCAACAAAAATGCCTTGTACAAACAAAGGTTAATTTCCTCGGACACTTTTCTTTGAGAGCTAATGTATATGAATATCACTGTCTTCTCTCTATAAAAAAACTAATAAAATTTTTAATTACTTGAAAATCAGGCAAGCTTGTCCCACTCTTACATTATTCTAAGAAAAGAAACCAGTTTTTGCCACAGTGTACCAAGACTTGCTATTAACAAGAATCTGAAAATCAACTTCTTGAAGGCAGGATACTGGCTGGAAATGAATATTCTCTCACATAAAAGAACAACTCCCAGAAAAGACCAGCAGGAGAACTGTTGGCACTTATAAGTTTTATTTAATTTTTAACGTCTCAGAGTCATTCAGCAGAATGGACTGCTGTCTCTATCATCCCAAAGCACCTCATTAAATGAGGGAGTTAATCATGTATATGCTGCTAATGAGAAAACATGATTAAAAAAGTTCAGAGAAGTGGGAACGAGGAAAAAATTGAAGAGAATTAAACCACTTTCTAACTTAGGAACATGTCCATGGCTCACAAAATGTAAGCAGTAGTTTAGTTAACAAAATATAAGCTGTAATTATGTCTTCTGTCAGTAAACAGTAATTAAGCCGGTTAAAAATTCATGGGACTGCTTTCTGATAGGGGTCCATGGGGAGAATTTCTGTTCTGCCTATGGTTTGATGGTCTAGAAAAGAAGGGTCTTCCAGCTTTCTGACACATACGATATTGCAATTAATATACATGACTGTATGCCCTGTATGGCTTTGGCATTTGGGTCTCCTGCATTTATTGAAATTTGGCATTAGGACCTCGCTGAACTCAGGATATGTACCTCTATCCATGTATGCACCCAATAGGTTTATGGAGAAATACATGGAATGACTCACTGCAGGTATCAGGTTCATAATTAAAAGGCTAATTGATAAACTGTTAATTGCTAGTAGCTACCTACCATACAGCTGCATCACACACATTTTACCATGGCAACTTCCTTTGCCCACTGACCCACCCATTTGAGAGTCACTGTAGCATTTCAGATCTTGGGAGGTTTGATATGCTCCTTGTCAATCTCTCTCCACAGCTCATTAAATATAGAATTTTCATCCAATTTATGTCTGTCCAGAAGAACTCCATCCTATGCCAGTAACAGCTTCTCTAAGCCTGAAAGTATGAGGTCTAGTTATATCTGGGCTATTTCTACTTGACACCAAGATGGAAAAAGGGCTTTGTTTGCTCAGTCAGCCTTTCCCCTGCAAATGCAGGAGTATTTCATGCACATATTTACTCATGCATTGTGAATTCACAGGCTCACAACAATTCTGACAATAAATCTAAATATTTGAAAGTAACCACAGCAGAATCACTTCAGAAAATCCTTCTGAGATCAACGTGAGGTTCATTTTCTTGCAGTCTACTGAAATAGTTGCACACATCTTTATTCTGTCATGTGATTTGTCCGTCGGTAACACTGAGCAGAAATCTACCTTACCTAGACTTGTCATCCTATCAAAACAGTCCTAAATACTTGAGTCCTGTAATGAGAATATGCATTGTCTGGAACTGTGGATTGTAATGTTCTCTTGGACCATTTGCAAGCGTGGCTCTTTATTGCTTGGCCATGGTGTGCAATGCCACTGAAGCCAGCAAACACCATTTCCCAGGCTGCCCACTCACCAAGTCCTGGGTAGAGTAAAAATATGACACAGGCTGTACTGAGAGCGCTGGAAAACCACCTGCCACCTTTGGCTCTGACAGCTGAGCAATTTGTCCTGGGTAGTCATAGGAATGGCCTTTCTGTTGAGATTTCCAGGGGAGAAAAATACAGTTGTTAATTAATAAAATAGCTAAAGTTTATCTGCAGGTTGTTTATCCTAATAAACAGAGCTGGTATTATGATTGCAGCTTTTCAAGTTACTGCACTGCCTTGCAGAAAGAGACCTGCAGCAATGAAGATAACAGTGATAATCTGAAATGGGTCCTAATCCTTCTGAAACGGTTGTTATTCAGAGAGATCAATCAATTTAGGGGGAGATAAAAATCCCTTTCTTCTCCAAAGACTAAAAATTTGTTTACTTGTCTGGTTGGTTTCTCTTCACATTTCTCTCCTTTATCTTCACTAAATCGCTGTCACAGGTCTGTTAAATTGGCAGCACCCAAGGGGGTGCCTCAGGAATGAATGGTTCCCTACTCAAAGCTAGTATCACATATCTAACACATCACAAAGCAGCGATCACTACACGAGACTGTTAACAGGCTCAAAGAAAAAGACTCAGCAGAGCCAAAACAGCCTGGTTTTATGTCCTGGACCACTGTTCTGGTCATGTGACACTTTCTTTGGATCCTGTCCCTGACTGCCTGTGCTCCACCGCAAAAAAGTCGCAGTTGCTACTTAGAATCGTAGCATCATTTTGGTCCTTAGAGCTGTGCCCCCATCTCCATACACGACCATGACCTTGTTATTCCTCACATTCTGCCCTACCACTGAGGTTGGTCTCAAATGCTCTTTTCTCTCCAGCCTTCTCCTAAAATACCCATTATACCTGTGATGGCCCCTCCACGTGAGCAATCATAGAATCATGGAATGGTTTGGCTTGGAAGGGGCCTTAAAGATCATCAATTCCAATTCCCTGCCACGGGTAGGGATACCTTGGACCAGCTTGCTCAAAGCCCTGTCCAACCTGATACCTCATTTCCCACAGCACTTCCAATACACTACTTTGGGGGACAGTGCTAAAGGATAATGGCTTGGGAGGTGACCAGAAGAAATGACCACTGTTTCTTTTTCTGGCCTTTGCATGCATTTTCATTGCAGAGTTTTCCCAGACATTCTCTCTCCATCAATGAAAACAACTAGTCTTATCAGTTCCTTGGGGAGCAAGGCACAGAACAATCATAGCTCTTCTCCCCAACAGGTAAAGATGGAGAAAAATCAGAGCTCTTGTGATCTCTTGGATCCATCGGAAAAAGCCACATATGCCTTTTGCAGTACAGCTTTCTCAGTTGATCCTATATACAAACAGAGCATACTTTCTTCTCCATAAATGCTTTCCAGCCCCACTGAAGGAGCCTAATAAAGCAAAGGAGAAGAAATAGCCAAAACTGAGACTGAAAAGAGAGCTAATCTCCAATTGTAAGAAAGACTATGATTGCTACATATATAGTAATTCTTCTAATTTATCCAGTCTAGTTGCAACTTCAAAATGATGAGACTTTCAGCATATGCTGAAATACTGGAAATACTTCCGTAGTTCAACAGATCTTACTGTCAAGGCTCCTTCCATCTCAGTCTAAATGTTCCCATCCTAATTTTATCCCATTACTCTTAGTTATATCCTATATTCCAGCCTCAAAATAATTCCACTCCCACATGGTATTGGTATCCTAATATTTCTATCTTTCACTACCCTCTGGCATAGGAAGACATTAGAAAAATATACTGGAATAAATTAAAATTGTCAGAAAAGCTAATGAATGCCAGATAATTTAAAAATAAATACAATTACAGCAGTCAAAAATGGAGAAGGACTATTAGATTACTGAATGCGTCCCTGAATACAGAATGCCTTAAATTCATCTTATAATAAATGTGACCTAAGCCAAAAGGTCAAGACGAATTTTGCATATCTTCTTTAATATAGAATTTCCTGGCCTTTATACAATATGTCTCAAAAGGTTAATACAGCAGCACCTGAAGGTGTGTTAGTTTATTTGTCAGAAATCTACTTAACTTCTTTGAAGAAAACTATGCACTTTGTCTTACAGAAAACTCGTCTCCAATGTAAAGATCTTGGGCAGGACTTTAGTTAGGTTACCTGTGCTTTCTTCAAGCTGAGTGCAAAGGGAAATATTGCTGTGCCTGTCTGCAGTCAGGTAGAACTGCTGCATCCAACCTCATTTGAGCTGCAGTTTCAACAAACACACATGGGAATGCAGTACTGGAAGAATATTTGATTGTGTTTGTTTACCAACAGTGTTGATGCCAAGCAGCTTTGCCTGGCAAAAAAAAAAAAAAAAATTATAAAAAAAGGATGAAATTTGATTTTTAATAATACCACAACTCTGATAGGAACTGTGCTACAAGAAATACCATTTCAAGACATCAGAAGACAGACGGTCTAAATGAAACAGCAATACATCAAAATCTCAAACCTTGAATCTTGCAAAAGTTATTTTAAAGGGAACATAAACTTAAATACATATTCCCGAAGTCACACCATGTAGCTGTGATCACCAGTGGCCCCAGTTCAGTTGGATGGGGGTTTTTTTGTTTGTTTTGTTTGTGGTTATACCTGAGTTAGCTCAAGATACAAGTAATTTCATTTTTTTTCAACAGCTGACCCTCAGGGAAGAACGGTAAAGTTACTCCTAAACTTTTTTAACCAATAAATCACAGTTAATTACCAAAATATCTAATAGGCTTCAGTCTGTTGCATTCCGTATTTATTCTTAAACATTTTTTCTCAAGGACTAAAGGGTTGCTTTGAAAACATCAGACATCTCAGTCGAGAATGAACTCTGTTTCTTTGAATGATCTTGATTCACAAATATGGATTCAAGAAAGCATTTTCTTGTAACAAAACCCTTCATTTTGGGTCAATTAAAAATAGATTCAAGAGCAAATAAGGTTCCTTAGCAACTTAAACAAAGCAGGAAAAACCAGAGTCATTGCCAACCACCAGGGGAAAACCAAAGTGTCTCGTCTCTTTGCTAAATTACCTTGCTTTATTTCATTACCAGCCTCTTCAGGCCTGTTATATGAGGGACATTTGCTGACACATTATGATTCCAGTAAGGATGCTTTCACTCTGCTAACAAGGCATGAGGAAGCCAGGCTCAGTTCAGGTCTCCTCATGTTTTCATTTAGGGGATTCTGTCCCTCTGCTTGAGGTGATTCTGCCCTGTACTCTGCTCTTGAGAACTCTGGGGTCGCCAGCACAGGAAGGACATCGACCTGTTGGATGAGCCACCAAGATGAATGGAGGGATGGAGCCACGCTCTTTGAGGAAAGGCTGAGAGAATTGGGATTGTTTGGTCTGGAGAAGAGAAGGCTCCAGGGTGACCTCATTGTGGCCTTTCAGTACTGGAAGGGACCCTACAGAGAAGACAGAGAGAAACTTTTCATAAGGGTGTGAAGGGACAGGACAAGGGGGAATGGCTTCACACTGAAGTAGAGTAGGTTTAGATTAGATATTATAAAGAAATCCTTTATTGTGAGGTCCTGGAACAGGTTGCTCTGAGAAGTTGTGAATTCCCTACCCTTGGAAGTGTTCAAGGCCAGGCTGGATGGGGATCTTCTAGCGGAAGGTGTCCCTGCTCATGGCAGGGGGGTTGGAACTGGATGGGCTTTAAGGTCCCTTCCAACACAAACCATTCTGTGATTCTAATTTTTGCTTTGTGTTTCTTCAGCATCTGGTTTAAGATGGTCACTGCTTTGGTGTTTTTGTTTACAGGCACCACAAACAGCAAGCACTTGAATAATAATAATCTTTTAAGGAAAAACTAGTGTCTACAGCAACAATTATGACAGTTTCTACTTGGAGACCACAAGGAAAGAGATCTGATAGACTATGAATGAGGAAAAAAACATTTTATACATGATGATAAAAGCCTGCAGAGTCCAGAATATCTTTTTTTAAAAAGCTCTTTTTTTTCTCAAGATATGTCTGGCAGACTGTAGCTGGAACCATATGCCCCAAACACTAGTTTGGATGCTCACCAATCTTTGGAAAGTCAAAGGGATCAATTAAGATTTTCAGAATTTTAATCCAGGGGCAATTATTTTTGCAACAAACTCTTAAAACAGGACTGACTGGCATAATTTGGATATCAATTACAACTCTTTTGATTATCATTTTGCAAATAGCACCCTGAGTCATGGGCTGTGTTTAAGATGCTGCACTCACTGTTGCCACACACTGCAGGAAAACATACCACTTTTTTAATGTCATTACAGGTTAAGTGGTTGTTATCTTCATATCAGAGTAAGAATTTAAAAGTCTCAAATATGTGTATGATCTTACAGACTTCGGGGAGAGTCTCGTTGGCAAAACCAGATGAGGATGGCAAAGGGACCACAAAGCACTGGGAAAAATCCATTCACAAGTCTGTTTTATAAGAATATATTTTAGAATCTCACAAATATTTATCTTCTCTTCTACCGGAAAGCCAGGTTGAATCAGGTTTTATATTTTTTAAATTATTTATGTGAATTCTATCTGGAGAAAGAAGAAGAAAAACAGCCCTGCAAATATGCTGCGGCTCTTCCATCCTGAATATCCCAGCGGCTTCTGTTTGTGAGAAGCAGCAAGTTCCTTGAATTTCTTCCTAATCTTTCTTAAGAGAGAAAGATGACTGAATCACATTGCCAACAGAGCAAAGCAGAACTGTGCTGCTGATATGTGCCTCCTCTTTGTGCAGCGTGCACCAGCCTTCCTCCATTATTATGTTGTACTCATAGCACTGGCAGGCTGAAATTTTGGTGAGCAGAGTGAATCCCCCAAGCCCTGGAAACAACAGCAATGTTTCCCATCACCTGCTGGATAAAGAAAAGCTTACTTTGCCTTGTTGTCCTTCTGCAGCATTTTATATCATTAAATGTTAGGCCACAAGGACTGATAAGAGCCAAGCAGATGGCTCATGCCTTTCTCCTATCTTTTTGCCTGTTTTCCAGGGCATGGTTGCCTTTTCATCTTGCTCCTTAGCAAAATAACTGTGTTCTGCCTATCTGTGGCTCAGGCGTCGAGTCAGTTTTAGATGCTACATCAAGTCATTTACACTAAGCAGCTCATCAAATAAAGGATTTAGTAACTGGTATGAAAAAGGTACCAAACTATCACTCCAGACTTAGAAGGCCAGACTTCATTTTTTTATCATCATAGCAGAAAAGTATAATCTGCTATAATAATAATAATAATTATTATTAGGCACTGCTATTAATGTAAAACTAAATTATCTTCTTTTCCTAAATAACCTATGGTTTCCTTTTCTCCAGCATTTTACCTGCCAACACATAAACACCATCACACAAGTCACAGTCCTGTTTTAAATTTTAAGTGATACTTTAAATTCGTAACCCTTTATTTTAAGGACCAAATTAATTTTTTAGCTCTGTGAAGTTGAAAGTTCAATCATAGTCTTAAGCCAAGCTGGACAGGGTCTGACTACCACGCAATGGGGAAAGCTCAGGGAAATATCATGCTGCAAAAATGTGTCATTTTTCACCTAAAGGCCTGGGTACAGTGCTGCTGCAGGTTTTACATGGAAGACATGAAGCCAAGAAGCTGATCAGCTGCAATTTTTTTCACAGAATCATGGAATATCCTGAGCTGGAAGGGACCCAAAAGGATTATCAAGTCCAACTCCTGGCCCGGAACAGGAAAGCTCCAATAACCACCAAGAATCTACAACCAAAAGTACAAATTTCAAGGGAAAAATGGAGTTGAAGCGTGGTAGAAACTCTTCAGTTTTACCTCAGCTTTGAGCTGGATAAAGCAAATTTTACCTCCCTCCTAATGTGTTTTGTAATGATGCTTGCACAGTGAAGAGAACTATTTCATCCTGCTCCAGCAGCCAGTGTGCTGAACTGGCATAGGAAATGCACATCAGTGGCCAAAGGCAGGATCAGATCACAGCCCCTCAGGTGCCTGTACGTTTGTCTCTGCATAAGCATCCCAATTCCTATCTCCAGATAAATGTCCCATTCCTACCTATTAAAGAAAAAGTTGGAGGGGAGGTGCTCCTAACACTAATAGAAGGGCTAAGGTAATATTCCCCCCCACCATGATATAGATAAAGGGCAGTTTTCCCATTTCTCCCATTGCTTCTAACATTTGCCATGAACATTAATCCTGCTGGTGGAACATCCTTGCTGTTAATGCTCTCAAGTGCTGACCACCCTGTTGTTCATTTTGACTAATAAAAATGAAAGCAAGCAGCATGCTGAATGTACCCAGCAATTCTATATTACTCACAAATTCCCCTGAATTAACATCTCATCTGCAGTGCAATGATCAACAATTTTACAACCCTCCACGAGCAAAATAAGGCACTGGTTAGAACATTTTGTAGAGTTATTTCACATCAAAATAATGGTACATTTGCAAATGGGTTTTCAATCCCTGGATAAGTTTTATCCATCTGCCCCTAAAACCAATCTAAGTCTTCAATTTTTTTAGCTGATCCTCACCTATAAAGCAGTATAACAAGCTTCACTTTTCTATTTGCGAAATGAGGCTGTGATGAGATACAAGCCAGAAGATTTCCACGCCATGGCACATGTGAAGAATAGGGAGGGGAAAAATCCCATTACTTCCCCGGTTAAGCTTTTTTTGCTCTTTCTCTAAAATACCACAATTTCTAACCCCCATGTGCTTCACTAAGCTGCAGGGAGAAACTTGGGTTGCACAAGCACGGGCTGCACAACTCAATTACCAAGATCTGAAGGAAACTCGTGTCCTCGGACAGCATCTCCGAGGTTTTGCCACAAACGCTGCCTGATCTAATTAGGAAACACTCAGCATCTTTGTGGCAATTACTAAAGAAAATAATTATGACATGATATGACCACTGTCTTCTTTCAGATGGAAAAGCAGCAGAAAATTACAGGAAATGGAAGTCAGACAGGAGTTAATAAAACAGCCCTTGGCAAGGGAAGAGAGATGATTCCGTGAGAAGGTACAATTTTTTTGACTGGGAAATGCTGAAAAAGTAGCACATTGGAAGCTAAGGACCAACAGAGTCCATTTATTCATAAATGAGCCATAGACTCACCATAATACAGGCAGGTTATGCCCACAGACAGCTGCCTATCACAGGTTATTGTAGAAAAAGAGCCTTTAGTGGTGCCACGGTCCGTGGCTGCCCTGCTGTCACACATTTGCCCTCCAGAGACACCAGGTGACAATGCATTAACAATTCTACATCTATTATGAATGAATTAAATTTCTTCCAATGCAGAAACCAATTCAAATCATTGTAAATACTTCAAAGTTCCCGCAGGAGTTTAGTCCGGTGGTTACAACAGCGAGCTGGGAAGTGGAACACTTTTAATTGCAGCCCCAACCTTAATTACTGATCCGCTGCAGGAATTTTGTCATGAGACTTCAATGCCCTGCCTCAGTTTACTGATGTGTAGGATATTAAAGAGTGGCTCTGGAGTAATCAAAATATGGCAGACACTTCCCAAAACAATGAAGGTGATCAGTATGGCGCTTACGCAACCAGAGGTGAGAGTCTTAATTAATGTTTATAAAGTGCCTGGAGAACCTGAGAGAGCTGGTGTCGAGGGAATACAAAGTATCATTACGCTTATTTTGCAAAGAGGTATGAATATGTGATTATAATTTTATTACCCACGCAGATTTATAAGGAGGGTTTGAGCACAAAAGAAATTAAACTTTTTGACACTTTCTCTGCAGCGCAGGTTCATTATCAGAGCTGTGTATCAAATGTAAAATGTAAATTTAATAACTCACTCACTTTCAGCTGTAAAATCATACCCAAATCCTCACTATCTTCGAGCAATGGATGAGCGGAAAACTGTGTGACAAGAGTGTTTTAAAAGTCAGGATTGTTATGTGGATGTTACAGCATAGCACAGTCTAAGTATTTCCAGAGCATTCATTTACCGTAGCAGCTGTGTTTTCCCCTACATTTTGATTATCTTGACATTTTCTAATCATGAGAGTTATAAATTTTAAAATGATATGGCAGGCTTGATAGGCTGCAGATTCACCCCCTCCACCCCAAGTGAAGTTATTTTGTTTTTATTAGAAATTAAATTGCTTTTCTCCAGAAGGAGAATTGTATTTTGGTTAATTTTTGCTTTTTGAATGCTGCCACAGATTTATTCTGATAATACAGTGGTCTGAGTGACAGCAGAGAGATTTTTCTTTTCGATAATCCTTGATAAATATTGACCAAAGATGTCAGTTCTGTCTTTCACCATTGAGATGAATTAGTTTGGGCACAATAACAGCAGGGGTTTTTTTTTTTAGTATGGCGTCTAGTATGAGTCAAAAGTTTCCAATCTGAGCTTAGAATTTGCACAGATTTTTTTTTTCCTCAGCAGCTCTATCATTTTCAGGCAGGGTCTGAAATTTGATCAGGAAGGTACAGTTGCCTTCATGGTAAGAATGATGCTTTTCTTGCCCAATCCAAATTCCCATCAATAACACTCTCTGTAGAACAATGTACTCTGTATTCATAATCAAGACTTTTTATCAAGGTACCCTCTATGTTCTCTTTTCTGAGCAGTCCCATTTCCAGTACCAGATTTCCTTCCCAAGCTCCACATGCAGATAAGTTCCATCCAACCAAAACTCTGTGAATCAGCTTAGAGGCAACTCTACAACTTCTTTGCTTTCAGATAGATTTATGGCACAACTGAAAGCAATTAATTAGCATGACTAGACCACATATCTCCCAACCTCCACTCCCTTTCAGAAACTATTTGACTAATAATAACAGTCTATTACATGGTTTCAGTTATGAATTTAAACTTTTAGCTTAAATTTTGAAGAGAGAATGCTACCAAGCCTCATTTCTTTAGAGGTACGATTATTTGAAATATTATCTTTATTTTTTTCATAATTATTTCACTGCTTAACAAATAAAAAAAAGAAAAGGATTAAAAAAAAGATTAAAAAAAAAGAATTAAAAAAAAGGATTAAAAAAAAGAAACATTACTGTATATCCTGGCAAAGAAACACCCCAGTGCATTTCTTGCAGTCCCCTGTCCTCAATCTACAGCTCACACACTGGACAATTGTGTGTAAGACTTCTCTGGTTTGACAGATACATCTTAAAGATGAAAACATATTCCAAGGAAGAAGGAATTGCAGCTTTTCAAATGATAAACGAGTTTTGGCTTTGAATCCTCTAACATCACAGGGAGGAATGTGACCACTATTTAACCTAGTAGCATGACATGAATTTGGATTTGAATCCCAGCTCTCAAAAGGGGGTATTTGTGTACACTGACATCTTATTCTCTGTGCTAAAATGGCAAACAAAGTAGGTACAGATGTCAGGTGGATACCCAGGACCGAGATCTTCAACCATTATTCAGAAGACAATGCTCAGCAAATCTGCACTGAATACCAACAAACAGCTTAAGCCAAGATTAGCACACTGCTTTCAATGCTGAGAGTCACGTCGGCCCTTTCGGCAAACACATCTGAAATATTCCTCAGCCACCTTTTTCAAGAGATCACAGGTTTAGTCAGGCTGACATACAGCCCCTCCAGAAAGTCAATGCACTGAGAAGCCTATTACTTTTACTCATCCATATACATCCCCAAGGATATAAAAGAAGTCGCATAGAAAAGTCTTCCTTGTTTGCAGAACTCGTTCTTCCTGCATATATTTACAGTGACCGAGCTCTTTGTTTAGACACACAGAGTTTCTCTCAAAATACAGCTATCTCACAGAGCAAACAGCAAGGCAGAAAAGGAAAACAGATTATCAATGCTGTCTCTGCAGCAGAGCTGAACGAATTCCCTAAAATACTTAACCCATAGACAAAGCTCTGATGGCAACATCATTACCCAAGACCTTCAGAGAGACCAACGTGTGATGACCAAATGGTTATAAACACAAGGAGCTCAAAGTTAGATTGCCTTTGAAGTAATCAGATCACATCACTCTGTACTGTAATACAAATACAATGCCTTGGAGAAATAAAAGAAGAAAAGGACTATTTTTCATTCTTTTTTGGTAGATCCTGTGGTGTCCTAGTAACAGAACTGCATCTCTTAAACTAACTGTAGAGCTTATGGTGCCGAAGCCTCTCAAAGCCACTGCAACTACACATGTTTTATAGCAGAGCAGAAATAACCTCCTCATTTTACATTCTGTAAGAAGAGGAAGGTGGTTTAGAAATACATCCATTTATGTACTCATTTCTATTCCTGGCAATTTAAAAAGATCTACACAGTCAAAAGAGGATGGTGGGTAATAGAAGAAATATCCTCTTCTACATATGAACAACCAGCAATATAAAGCATAAAAATCTGGATTGGGCACCAATTTGGATTCTTAGGTCTTAATATTACAGCTGTAATGCTGCCTGCTGACCTTGGATATACATAGATGTGTCCTCTCCTGAAATTTAAAAGAAGCCTTCAAGATATTTTGCTGTGTAACAGCAGCAGGATATGTACATTTCATAGCTTAGTTCTCCAATCAGACTGAAAAGGCTTTATGAAGGAAAAGAGGTATCATTAGCCCTACTTAATAATGGGAAACAGGCACAGAGGGGTGAAACACTTGGCTTATAGTTACACTATCACCATAAGCAGGAATAGGACCCCCAAACTCCTCAGCCCTGTCCACTCTGATGCTGTTTCTAACAAGAAATTAGCTTTTAACACAAGTAAGAAATACTCATTCCAAAATCCACGAAAGCAAAGAACTTCCAGCCAGGCAAAAACAATTTTATTCAGTTTTCTGCAGAAGAATGTCACCTTTTGAGGTTTGCTGTCATTTCATTTGTAGTTTATTCCCCTACAGTATAGCAACCAACAGACTCATCACTCCTTTGAAGTTGCTTTCTGTTTCCCACTCTGGCATTAGCTACACAGACAATTCTTCCCTCCCCTTCAGCAGGGAAGGGTGAACTGCAGTAGAGCTGTCTGGTATAGGCTTAGGATATTATTTGCTATGTCTCTGTAAATTGCTGCAGTGTACCTATTTTCATAGCTAACTTTCAAAGCAACACAATAATAAATAATCATTAATTTTCTAGCAATCAACAAAGTGAAGACAAGGAAATACGGCCCTGCACAAAGCAAGTTCCATAAAACGACACCGACAAGAAGAGAAAGAGATGAAATTTTGATGTCAAGGTGAAGAGAGTTAACAGAGACGGTGCAAGAGTAGAGACTCTGGAATGATTTTGCAATTGAAGGCCAAAGAGGCAGGTACAGAGACCAGAGGGAAGATGACAGACTCTGTCAGCGCAGAGTAATGGGAGAATAAAAAATAAACAAGCAAGAAAGGAGACCTTGCTGGTCTTCACATCAGCATTGGCCGGATCTTGCAATCGGAGATACAAGAGGTTGGAGAGAGGTTGTGGGAATGAGCCACCATTTACACGTTGGCCATTTGCACCATGGGCAAGGAGAGGGAGCAGACCAGGTCTGCTATTCAGTGAATAGGTACAGCTTTGCTGCAGACTGGCAGGATGTTCAGGGCACCCACCGAGCTGAACACACAATTCCACATCACTCCATCACTAGTGATCCCAGGGGCAGATCATGGAATAGACCTCCTCCTTTGGCACAGCAGGAAAGAACTGATCCTGTTTGTCTGTAAGGCAGCTCTGAGGCACTTGGTAACCACTTCTTTTATTACAGCTGCTCTGGTCAAATCTCTGGCCATCTAATCTACCATCCAACATGCTTCTGACTGACTTCTGGTAAGTTGGATGAATTTGTGGATCTAAAGAAACTTTGTTTCCAGGGCTGCCTTCAGTCCAAAACATGACTTTCCTCAGTTAACTAAGTTTACCGTGACACTGACTTTCCCTTTGCTACCATTTCTGATTTAACCAAACAGTTTCTTTTCCTGTGTTCCTTGAATGGTCTTTAAACCATTCTTGTAGGTGTTAAACCTGCCTACCTATCCTAAAATACGTTTAATTGCATACACTGTATGAATGACTGGAATTGAGCACTTAGAAAATAACCTACATTGAATATAATTTGCTATTGAAATACATGAATTTGTTATTCATTTTGTGCTGCTCTTTTCAGAGAAGATGTTCAAGATCTCTTCAAAGTATTGCTTTAAGAGTAACACCAGCTATTGTCTGACTATGAGCCTGTGAAGTCTTTTCCTTTGTCCAGTTGAGCTGAAATCCAGATATTTACCATCCAGCATCTGCCTGGTCGTTCTCTTTTTGCTTTCCTTCTTCCGCCTTGCAAGGACATCACATCACTTCATCTCTATCAACTGTACCAAAGTGCTGTGGCCTAATCCTGTCTCTGGAAGATTTCCAATACTTTCAGAAAGCAGATTGCAGTGTACCAGTAATTGCAGTTAAAAAGAGTACATAGCTCCAGTAACTGTTATTTATTCATTTGACATTCTTAAACATACACTTGGAATACCTACAGAGTTTCAACAAAGCCTCAGTGAAGTCTACACCTGCACTTAGTTCTTTATCCCTGTAATTTGCAGGTCGCTCTTGTGGTTTCTTTTATTGCCAATAATTAAGTGATTCAAGGTAGATTATTTCACTCACGAAAATTTACATTGCTCTAAGAAAATATTCTCTGGGAAAGCTGTGCTGCAAACCATCCCCACTTTTCTCTTCATGGAAACTCCCCAAAAAATCCCCAGAAATCAAGTACCTTGTTCCTCAGTGCTGAGTGCTGCTCCACAGATGTAAAGGAAAAGAAGGAATGTGGTTTCTCTCAGAACTGCAGAGTAATTGGAGCTGGTAGGGACCTCTGAGTATCATCTAGTCCAAACTCTGCTCAAAGCAGGGTCAGCTAGAGCAGTTTGCCCAGGGCCATGTACCTCCAGGGTGGACAGTCCACAACCTCTCTGGGCAGCCAGTGCCAGCCTTCAGACACCTTCATCATAAAAAAGCTTTCTTATAGTTAAATGGAATTTCCTGAATTTCATCTTCTACCCATTACCTCTAGACTTTTAACTGGATATCACTGAGAATCTGGCTCTGTTTCTACATCCTCTCATCAGATATTTGTACACATGGATGAAATCCCCTGAACCTTGCTTTCTCTGGGATGGCTTCTTCCCATTGTCCAAAGAAGGCCTCATGTCCTTCTTCCTTAGCTGTCAGTCTCTGGTAAATACCCACCAAAGCACCACCTGCACTGCTTTTCTCTCTGAGAGTGACCCAGCAGCTCCCAGCTAGCTCATCATCCATCTTAAGGCAGAGCTCCATCAATTCTCCCTCCACTCCCATGTAAAGTGCAAAACCTGGATGCTCCCTGCCCTGCCCTGTCACTCCTATGATGTTTCTGCCCCACTTGACCAGGCAGATCCTGTCTCTTCGTAGCCATCTTTGATTCCCAAAGGAGATCCCATAATCACAAAAGCCAGATCCTTGTTGCAGACACCAGCTGTGCAAGATAGGGTCTGTCCACTCCTTTTCTAGTTCTCCCTGCTTAAGGAGAAAACCATCTGGGCCACACGTCCTCAACCATGACCCGTGAAACCATATGGACATACTCCATATGCTCCAGGTTTCCTTGACTACATCACCACTGATGCCCACTTGGAAGTGGCTGGACAGGCCTAAGCAGTGAGTCTTCAACATCCCAGATGTGAGCCACTGGTCAGCAGAAAATATCAGACTGACAGATGGGGAATTACAACCCCTGAGGAAGGAGGCACCCACTGCCATCAGCCATCCTTCTCAGGCCTAGCAGGCTCAGGTGGGCAGAGATCCCAGTCCCTCATCTGCACCCAGAAGCTGTTCGGTAGCTGCAGATCTGCAGGTAGAGCAGGAACCTTCCTCCTGAGGCCAGATGTCACAAGCTCCTGCCTTTGCCATCATGGAAGACTTCATTTCCCAACCTGATAAGCACAGATGCCAGAGCGCAGTACAGTTGGGAGTCCAAATTTTTGTATCTTCAGGGCCTTGAAGAACCAGTCAATCTCTTTCTGGACCACTTCTGCACTAGCTGCTGCCTCTGGGATCTGGGCTTTAAGGCCAGCAGCTATATAGGCTTCTCCATAGCACAGCGGAAAGGGCGCTTGATCTTCCCTAACCAGGAGTCAGCTGGAAAAAAAAAATGAAGCTCCAAGCATCCTCTGATCAGGAGAAGTTGGCAGAAGCTGTCAAGTCTGCTGGAAGACAGGTCTCCTGTAGCTATCCTTTCCCAACCAAAGCCACCACCCTGGAAATCCTCAAAGAGTTCCCAGGTGTCCTCTGACAGCCCTAGAGGTTCCCATGAGACCTCCAGGGAAAACACAGAAACCGCTCATCTGTCTGGCTGCGCTCACCTCATGAGTTTACTTCTGAAAGCATCCCTTCTCATTTGGAAACAGAGGGAAGAGTACAACTTCACAGATAAACAATACAAAAGCCATCAGGTGGAACTTCTTAGGTTGCAGAGGAATAGAGCTGCTAAATCCTAACCCATCGCTGGCCCAAACAGGGCTAACTGACATTTAATCAGAAATACTGCAAATCTCTTCATTTCTTTGGCATTATCTGGTTTTCTTGATGCCTTGATTTTCCTGCGTAACCAACAGCTGTTACAAATCTCCATATAAAAAAATGAAATGGAAATATTTTAATGATTTTTTTAAAGGCAATGGAGGAAATGGCCAAACAATAACAAGTCCGTGATTTTGAGATTATTTAAAACCCATCTCTGAAATGCAAACTTGCAAACATTAAGGGACCACTATGGTAGATCAATGAGGCATTACCTAAACTCTACAAATGAGATACTGGTTTGAAACTGCACCAGAGAGAACAGTATCTGAACTTCCCAAGAAACAGATAATGCTGGCAGACAGATGACTGATTTCTGTTCTGTAATGTTGACATCAGGCAAGTTACTTCATCACTTGTCCAGAAAGAAAGCACTTGAAGCTGTTCTTGTAGCACTAGTTGTTACTCTTCTAGGACTAGAGGAAAAAGTAGAGATCAATGCACTGCTCTGCTCTATTTATACATTTTTTGCAGTAAGTGCAGAAATATCTTATTCTCATCCCTCTGTCTTCCCATTTATAAAAGAAAAAGTAATTCCAAGGGTACTGGTTACCTATGGCTTGTACTTCTTATGGTTGATTGACTCAACATCAGCTGATTCTAAGATACTTTACAATATTCTTTTTACCTTCTATGATACCGGCTTGGTAGTGCCTGCAAAGGTTTTTGCCCAAACTGCAGCCTGCTTCTCAGTGCCTGTCCCTCACTCCCTCAAGTCTGTCTCCTCTCCCCCAGATTTCATAAATTTGCAGGAATTTCACTGACCCTGAGCTCTCTAACTCTTTATCAAATTGGATAAAAAAGTTGTGAAGAAATTCAAAAGACACTGGGGGAGAAAAGAAAGACAGAAATGAAAACACACTTTTTCTTTCTTTCCACAGAGGAATGATGACACATTTTGTTTTGTTCCCACAGAGTGGTTCCACAAGCCAGTGCATGTGGTAATTCCTGTCCTTTTCAGTACTTGAACACAGACGTATGAAGGCACAGAATCACCATTTATCTTCTCAACACATGTTCAGTTCTACTCTCCAAAACCCTCCTTTTCCTGAGACCTATGGTGCCAACTCTGCCAGACAGAATCCCAGACAACTGCTCTGACCTGCTATTGTAATTTCTACATTCTGGCTCCCATATAACATTTATGTCCATGACCTGATTTGCAAATCCAGATGAGGATATAGGGCAGGACAGAGAAGAAGGAACAGCATGTTATGACCTCCGAGTGGTATTTCTCCTCATGTATTGACTGAGTTGAGAAAATGAGTTACAATGCCAGGCTCTCCAAGATGCCGAAGCGGAGAGCAAAGTCAGCAAATAAAAATGCCAAGTGATAGATGTTCCTGTGCATCACAAATAGCAGCACTGTCAGCCAGCGAGTTCAGTGTTAAACATCCAGCTGCCCATGTTCGGAAGTTGTTCAGGAGAGAAGCTGGAATACTTAATACTTCATGTATTTAACGGGTCATTTCCACACTTAACAATAAACACAATGAGCACCCACACAGTGCATGAACTGATGTCTGAAATGCCAGCCATTACATCAACTGGGTTGAGAAAAGATAATTTTGGCTTGCTTGGAAGAGATTAGATGTCCATTTTATACTCCCAGGCAGAGATACTGGCCCAGCTGGTATGGGAAAGAAGACATATAGGACTCCAGTGAGTCTTTTGAGCTCTGACTCTATCTATCATGTCTTTTATTTACCACTACCTTTCACCAAAATCTCCCCAAACCCTCCATGTAAAATAAATACCGAAAGTCCTTAGGGTTTCTTGACAGCCTCTATCTTGATAACAACCCAAAATGAGAGAGAGCTTTTTGAAATTTCTTTTGTTTCACTATTTGACAAGGTTTCTGCCTGGAAAGGGAGGCCAGCGTCACTGTGAATGCCACTCATTAATTTCTTTTCTTGAGAGAAGTTCAGCACTGTTTCCCAATGATGGTCAAGGCTTGTATATACACCATCTCCCCCAGGCTCATTCCAGAGGCAGCTCTCTATTGTCACAAATTCCTCACCTACAGCTGAACATGTCTGGAGCTTTCTGAGTCACCTTTACTCCTTCCATTTACAGTGGGGAAAATCTGAAGTCTCTGTATATTAAACCATTAAAACCCAGGCAGATCTTTTGTGCTTACCTGAAGCAACATGAGATTGAGAGACTTCATTTTCTCGACCCCAGGGGCCCCCCACTCCACTAACAAAAGAATCTGATGAGGTTTCCCCCTTGATTTGGGACTCAGGGACTAGCTCTACTCAACACCAGGTCAAGAGCTTTGCTAGACCTGCTCAACACCAGATCAAGAGAATTCCACCCTAAAAATTGCTTAATTCTTGGCCAGAGCAATCATGTTCTCCCTGCAGATTGTCCTGGTTTCAGCTGGGATAGAGTTACTTTCCTTCCTAGTAGCTGGTACAGTGCTGTGTTTTGGATTTAGTATGAAAACAATACTGATGACACACTGATGTTTTAGTGGTTGCTAAGTAATGCTTACCCTAAATCAAGTGCCTCATGCTCTGCCAGTGGGCAGGTGCACAAGAAGCACAAGAGCATGGCCAGGACAGGTGACCCAAATTGGCCAAATGGATATTCCATACCAGAGAACATCATGCCCAGTATATAAACTGGGAGAGTTGTCTGGGAGGGGCTGATTGATGCTTGGGGATGGGCTGGGCATTGGTAAGCAGGCAGTGAGCAACTGCATCACTTGTCCTTCTTGGGGTTTATTTCTCTTGTTTTCCATTGTAGATATTATTGTTGCCATTTTTATTATTATATTTTACTTTCTTTCGTTTATTAAACTGTTTTTATCTCAACCCATGGATCTTACCTTTTCCTGTTCTCCCCATCCCACCAGGGAGGGAGGAATGAGTGAGTAGCTGTGTGGTACTTAGTTAAACTGTAACACAGATAACAACAGTACTTTGCTCATATTCTTTAAGACTCAGAGTATTAGTCAGCCAAAACCCACTGAGCCCTTAGAAAAGCCACCCACTAACTTCCAAATTTTTTTATTTTTTTTTTAAATCAAGAGGCTAAAGTCATCTTTGTCAGAGATATGCAAGAGAATTGTCTAATACAGGTTTTACTCTACAGTTTCCTTAGCTTTTCCTACACTTCTGAGCTCAAGCATTCCCATTTTCTCTACTCTTTGTCTCCTATTTACACAGGTTTTTTTATTCATCCATGAAATTCATTAGACATTATTGTACACAACTTCAAGAACAACATACCAACTAAAGAAGGGGGGAAAAATCCCAAACAAGGAAGAGTGAGCATAATGGACCCACATGGGACAACTAAAACCTGTCTGCAATTATTATTAGCACTAAAATTTTAGAGTGTGACAACGAGTTAAAAGCAATACACAGCTACAAAAAGCAAACCAGTGCAAAACCACCTTGACAATGAGCAACCACATTAAGAAGATAAAGAGCAACAGTGAGTGAGTTCTGCTAAATATGTTTGTTGGAATTACCATTATCAGCCAAACACAATCCTACTTGCAATTATGTGAACTTTTTTTTCTGCAGGGCCACCCTGTTCATTTCATTTCTTCTGCTTTGAGGTTCCTCACTGAAGACATAGGATTTCCCATTGTGCATTATTAAATACTTGCCCAGAATATACATGGGCACTGGAGAAACCAGCATTACTTTCTATTTCCTCCTTGTATTTTTTCCTCTAAATTTTACCTTAAAGTAAACCAGATTTTTGTGTTCCTCCACAGTTATTAAATTAGGAAATCAGAGCCAAGCAATATGCACACTTTCATCCTTTTGGGTCTCCAGCTGTTTCAACAGCCTTCTTTAGTTAAACTGTAAAAGAACCTCCTTCCATTCCTAAATTCAGGGCTCTATTCAGAATAATCTGCTCCCAGGAGCTAATTTAGGTATCATGACTGCTCTTCTCCACTGACAGTGCAGACAGCCTGGTCTGGCAGCGCTGGATTGTAGGTGGCCTGAATCACTGATCGCTTTCCCAAATTCAGATGCTATAGATAGGCTCCTGTAGAAAAACAGTCTGAATATGGCCCCCTATCTCTGCCAATTTTTCTCCTGTGATTTGTGTTTGCCCAGCTCTGAACCTCTCAACATCTCATCAAAGATGCTGCAAGAAACACTCCGTGCTTCAGTGTCTCTTTCCTGGAACTTGCACCAGGTCTCTGCTTCACAATTTCTATCCCTCCTTCTTAATATACTTCCCTTAATTTGAATTATGCAATCTCTATTTGGAAACCACATGTGGATCCTATTTATATTCTACTTCATACAATTTAAAGACTACTGCTTAGAATAGGGCTGGTGCTGCAACAAAGTATAACTGGCCACGCAATCCAAGTGCACTCCAACATGACAGAAATGCTCTCTCATTCAAGCCATGACCTCTAATTGCCTAAGACCTTTTTTTTTCTTTTAGCATCTCTTCAAACTTTCCTGATTTAGTGGAGTTCACTATTAATTCATCTACTTTCTATTTACCAGGCTTTGCTGCAGTCAAAGCAAACACAGTCAGCTGACTGACATGAAATTTGGTCTGAAATACAAATGGCTGTGAGAATTTTAGCGCTTGATACTGCCAGCCTTCATTCTAAAAAGAAATCCTGATTTATAAAAAGGGTCACCTTTGAATGAGCAGCAGCAGTGCTGATAAGAATCTGCAGGACTGAACCTTATAAATGCAGTTTTTGCAGGTTATTTAGAGAGAACAAAACAAGCAGATGATCAGATTTAGACATCTGTTTTAAAGACAACTCTGCAAATTGTCTGGAGACCAAAATAGATTATTAGCAGGAAATGGAATTTTCTTAATATGGAATTTGATCCTGCCTTACTGAAAATCAATGGAATTTTGTCCCAGACTTTCATATGAAAGGGACTTAACAAGCAACATATGCAAAAGCAGAGGTACAGCAACCGCCAAGGAGAAAGTTCAATTTGGATAAACCGTAAATTTCAACATAAAAAGAGAAACACGGGAAGAGAGAAATGTCCGATTTGAGTGGCCTTGCTGAATGCACTAGTGGAGCCATTCAGCTTTCTGCAGAATCCATGAAGTATAAAAACTAAAGGAAACAAAGAAAATCCAAAAGATTTAGGTCCACAAGTGTGTGGCTTCATGCTCACACAGAAAGCACTGGTGCTTCCATTAGTGATGCTATTTTCATTTCAGTGTCTTCAAACAAAAAAATCAGTATATTTTTCCAATGTCAATTAAGACTCAGAATGCTTCTGGGACACACATCCTTATTACGCCCATTTTTGCAGACTACAATGACACAGAGTTTGACTCATTAAAGGCCAGAAAATGAGTCAGCAAAGAAAAAGAACCCCAAAGCCCCAATGATCCATTGTTTGTGATAACCACTGAATAACCTCTCTCTTCTTCGTCATTAGTCAGCCTTGGGAATAAAGTCACTTATCTGAGAAATAAAACTATTCCTTTCTTGATGTTTGCCTTTTTTGTATGTTTGTTTTCCACTTTGATTGACTCCCAACATTTCCCAGCCTTGCACACAGGCTCATGCACTTAATTTTGACAGACACAAAATCCTTCTTAAATATGCTGCAGTGTTTATACTGGGATGTATAAAAATGACTTCGTGAAACAGAGTCTCGGAATAGAAAATGAGATTAAAAATATTTTGCACATGAGGACTTCTCTAGGCTATGAGAGAAAGAGTAGAATATTACAAACCTTATTCTCCTTCTCCAGATAGCCTAAAGGGGCCCCTACAGCAGAACTATTATCTTTAATCTTATTTTCTCTTTTCAGCATGTATTTTATTTTCTTCTCTCTGCTAACAATACCTCGGCCTCTTAATAGCTCCTGAGTTCACCTTCTAAAAAGATCTTCCAGGATAAGCCTTGTCTGTATTAGATTTGCAAAGGTTTAGAAACAGCTCGGGTTCTCTCTGCACTAACAAACACTTAGTGGTAAATGCTTTCTCAAAGAGGGTAGTGCAGCAGTGATTTGGTCAGTATATGAGCCAGTTTGCTTAACAAGCATGAACCTCCCTGGCCTGCCTGTATTACTGCAAAATAGAATCATTTTCCTAAATGGTTTCATTAAAGGGATATTGTGAGGTTGAACAGGAGATATTGAATGAAAATGGACAGTCAAGCCAAGCCAGTCTGTGGCATCAGTCACAGAGGTTTCACCGAAAAAAAAAAAAAAAAAAGTCTCCATCACTTTATTTGGAGTTGAACTCATTTGCAGTGACTCTGAAAGATTCACTGCCACCGTGGCTGCACAGTGCTCGTCAGCCACGATCGAGCCAATTTGTCAGAAGAACCCGGGATGAGTTATTGTCCGACAATGCCAAGACTTTCATTCGCTGTGGAAAATCATAATCTTCCCTTTGCTTCAAACAATTCCCCTTGAATTGCCTCCCCAACTTATTCAGCCCCTACAAAGCCATGACAGGAATGTCAAGAAGGAAGTGTGAGCCACGCAGAGCAACCATCGCCTCTCCTCGAAGGGGCGTTGCACCGGGCAGCTTGGAAGGCAACAACAAATCCTGCATTTTAATGGAAACCAGGAAGATGAGGGCCAGGAGAGCATCATGTGAGACAGCTGTTGCTATTTTTAATGTACAACAACGCTGGAGCACAGACTGAGCCTCCTATCCTTCGGGATTTTTCAACTTTCTCTGGAAGATGGGAGGATAGGGTATCCTGAGGGAACTTCACCTACACAGTAACTTAACATGGCCCACAGGCACTAGGATTTTTCATGCTTCTTTTTCTGCCTGAAGCCCACATTTGAATTTCTGGAACACTGAAACATATATTCCTGATGTCTTCAGGCTGGTAATACTGTAGCTGAGTGACACTTAGCGGTCTGCGACAAAAAGAGTTGATGATCTGTCCTTAATTTCTACTGAATCTGTATGTGCCTTTCCACACAGGAGGGTTCTTTAGTCAGGTACGACACATTCCTTCCTCAGACCTGCCCCATAAAATAAGTATTTTTGAAATGTCTTCCACATATAAAGTATGATATAGCACTAATATAATCATTCCCATCAATAGGATTCATCTCAAACTGCAGCCATGCAAAAGCAAGTTCCTCTCTAAGTTCATGGAGATAAATACGCTTCCAAAGGTGTTTCTGTTCCACCTATTTTGGGCAGCTTTTGTAGGATGGGAAGAATTGCCCTGGGACTATACATCTCACTTCACTGATGGTGGACAGAGCCTGGATTTTAAGACACTTCAAATTAAAGGAGATAAATATCACCTGTAGTGCACAAGTGAGTTAACTACGCACAAACTCCTACAGTCACAACTTTCCAGTAATTCAGTGGGCTGAATTTTTATTGTTATCAATATTTTGAAGGCACATTTCCAATGCCAAATCCACTTTCAAATAGCATGGGCATAAAAACAGCTGAGAAACATGTAGGTGTCGCAAGTGTAGGTGGGGTTTCTGTAATTTATCTTGTTTCACATCCACTGTAAAGATAAATATCAATGCATGGCAACACTGTTGGAACTTGTTTATTGTGCTGTTGATTCATGGCTTATTGGTCATTGGGAGAAATCAATGGCATGAAGTTATACTTCTGCGTAAGTAGTAAGCAATACCAAAATATAATGAGGACAAGCAGATATAAACTTTCAGTGGCCCAGGGAAAGCAAACAGTTTAGCAAATGGGTGATGTTAATGCACAAGCTCTTATAAAAATGAAAGGAAAAAGAGAAAGAAACAAAGAAAGAAAAAGAAAGAAAAAAGGGCTGCCTTATTTCCCTGAACTCTCAGCCACCTTTCCTTCCAGCTTGCTCTGCAATACAGATCCAACATGCATCTCTGTCAAACCAGCCTACGTGGTCACACCGTAAGCCACTGTCATCCAAGCTGGGGCCTGAAACAAAACTGAGAGACCAATAAATCATGCTACAAAAGAGAAACTTCAAGACCACATAGTGGGCTCTTTCTTCCTTCCTCTATTTCACAGTGCCTTTTCTTTTTTTTTGGGCCTTATGGGATGCATCTTGCAAAGGCATTTGGCAGACCAACAAAGCTCATGCACAAAGACAATTAATCCTCATTATCTTCAGTGTACCAGTCAACTAAATTTAAGATAATTTTCTTCAACAAATGGGATTGAATCAAACCCTGATATCCGAAAGCGACTGAACTTTCCAGAAGTTCACCCAGGGGGAATGTTCTTGATATTAAGAGTTTCAGGATATGACCTCAAATATCTATTGATGTAATCTGTTCATTCCATACATTGATTGAACCTTTCAAGTACTGTGGGGTGGCGTTCTTGCAGGCTTGATTCTGGTGGTGCCTGCAGCAACGATGTATCCGTGCAACTTCTGTAAGTCTGTGCAGTTAATGAATTAGCAGAGCTGAATCGGGCCAGTCATTCACTGTGTCTGCTTGTCTAGAGACTAAATTTGGTAATACACTGTGCTCTTAGCAACAGGATGAGTATCTCGAGGTGGATATATCAGGGGGATAAAAAACCCCTAAATGAGATGACTACTGACTACAGCATAGCCAGGGATGGAAGAAGGACTGATCCTTGGAGAGGCCTTTAACTAAACTGGGAAGGAAGCTTTAGCTACACACAGGGAATAGTCATAAGATATAAAATATAACCAAATTGGAATATCCTACCCAACGTTTCATTTCTGTTCTTAACAGATAATGATCAAGGCTAAAAATACATCAGAAAAAAGGCACTCTTGGCACCCCAAGGTTTCTTACTTCCAAAGAAGACCTTTCAGTGGGGCCTCTTTGCTGGGATGACAATCACCTCTATAGAGAATTTAAATCTCCAATGTTTTCAAGACAACAATATTAACCAAGACTAAATTTCCTCCTCCCATGCAAATCACTGCTACCATGGCAAAACAAACCCAAATTTATCTCTGGGAAAATATTCAACACATTTTGCTGTGGTGGGTTTTTTTGGGTTTGTTTTTGGGTTTGCTTTTTGTTTTTTTTTTTTTTTTTTTTTTTTTTTATGTTTGTTGTTTTGTGGTATTTTATTCTGTATCTCAAATGAGTTGCCTGACAGGCTGCTCTGAGTAGACAATACCACACTCCTTAATTCCAGTCCTGTGCTCACAAATTTTAGATGCAATTTCTCCAGTCTGCACCCTGGAAGTGAGAGGAGTTGGTCAGAAAATCTCAGTAAAAACAAACTCAGAAGTGGGCAATATTTACAGACAAACAGTACTTTGACAAGCCTGTGGTTCCCAGGCAATTTCACACATTGTTTTCCAGGATCCAGGGGCCTCTGTACCATGTTTTATGCAGCTGCAGCTGAAAGCCTTTTGTGCAGTGTGAACTGACCAATTTAGTTCAAATAAGTTAGTTTGCCTCTTATATCAATACCTGCCAATGTTTTAGCATAAAAAGAAATGAGGATATTAGGGCTATTTCTTTTTCAGACAGCATCTGGTTGGCTATTGTGAAAATGCTAGGGCAGTTGTTCACACCCATTTTACATTTAGCCTAAATTAGCCTTTTAAATGTAAAAATACCCTCGATTTCCCCTGTTTATCATTTTCTCCTTTGATACTATTTCTGAACTGATGGAAATTTCAATCAGAATGCTGTTAACCTCCAACAAATTGAATATTGGGAGAGTATATTAAGCAGAACACAAAAACTAAATAGATTTTAGAAGGGTTGTAAAAGGCAAGAAACAAACTAGAATAAAAGAAAGCTGGAAGAAAAAAAAAAAGATTGATTTGTAAAACTGAAATCTGATTTAGGGCCAGCACTCATTGGGAAAGAGTACCTTGTGTTGTAACGAAAAAAGAGGTAATGCTTAACATTAAAATAATAGTTTCCATTTCAATTTGTGTGGGCACAGGTAAGTTTAAAAAATGTTATGCCTTCACAGTGGTAAATTAGTGCACTTTTTCCCCACACATCTTTTTTTAAAAAAAAGACAAAGTGATCCAGAACACAATTTCCCTTTTCCAGTGCCGAGTCTTTTAGTCAGGTAAAAAGTTTTAAGGCTCTGGATTCTCAGCCCTGTGTTTAGACCCCAGAATTAAATGACATCATCTCTTTTTTTCATTTTCTTAAACCAAAACTCAAAAATATCTACTACCTCAGGGTGCCCTGTTTCATATTGTCACAGATATAACATTTTTGTAGGTTATCTGCTTTTAAATCCTTGCTCTGAACTCAAAAGCCTGGCTGAGGCAAGACTACAAAATACGGCTGACCCAGACGATAATTATTGATAATCAGAGAGTTTCCTGCTTCCAACTGGGATGGAAGAACAGCAGTGACAGCCTTTTCCATGGCACTTCACTATCTGTCTTTCCATTTGTGGTCTGAATCTGTGTGCAACGCATGTGATTTAAAGGTAATGGAAAATCTGTATTCAAAGAGAGATCACTGAAAATGTGGTATATTTTGCCAAAAATATTTCAGGATTTTTAAAGAAATATTGAATTGATATTGATATTTCAAACCCATGAGAGTGTGTCCTGAGATCTAGCCAATATTTCCATTGAGAATTTAAGTTCTGGAAGGAGGGAAAAAATCATCTGAAAAATAAAGGAAAACTAATTCAACTTAGAAGGTGCTACTGACGATTAGGAGAAGACAAAATAAAATTCATTGGGATTTTGATAAAAGACCAAAAATCAGTAAAATGCAATTCACCGGAGGCAAGGACAGAATATTAATACACTGATCTTCAGCAACAGAATGCAAATGTAAATATTGAAGGGCTAAAAAAAGAAACCTCCCCAAAAAACCTGGCTTGGGGACCAGCAGCTCAGGGAAGGCTCTCTGCTAGATCAGCCAACCAGGCACAACTGGCTTGTAAAGCAAAATCCCCAGAGGTCCCTCTCAGCTGTTCTGACATACCCAGGAGAGTCCAGGAGGGCATCGCTCCGTCGTGTTCTGGCACCAACACCAGGCTTGGGCTGGGGTCACACTCTGAGACTCAGCAGAGGTCAGCAGGACCAGTGGTCAGAAGATGGTAACAAGAAAGGTAAGAGGCTTTCACTTTACCAAGAAAAATCCTGGAAAGAGTGTGTTTAGTTATGCTAGAAAATAGAGAAAGACTGTGAGCGGGCAGCTTTGGTATCTAACTCCTACCAGAAAGGTTTTTAAACAAGGATGGGAATGGAGACCTCAACAGGGCTCTAATATCCAGCATCAGTCTGGTGGTTATTACACCTTGAATGTCTGTCTTAGGTAGATTGTATTTAAATTCTCAGTTCCCAGGGAGACATAAATTCCCGTTTCTCATATAAATTTTTAATGTACTTCCATTATTAAAGCAAATTTTATTCCAAGGAGCTTTGAGTCTAAAATTAATCAAAAGATTTTTTGTTGTACTCCAGATGAAGCAAACACAGAATTCCAGGAGCCTAACACAGAAACCAGACCTCTAAAAATAGACCGTCAGGAGCCTGATTTGCTGTAAGTCGAGTGGGTAGGTCACACATCACATCTCTCGGCTGATCAGCGTCGGTCAGGTATTGCTGCAAAGGCAGCCCAGGATGGAAAGCAAATAGATTGATTCAGCACAGAGCTGAGGAACAGCACACTGTTATGAAAAGAGATAGCTGAAACTCCATGAGACACAGTGGTATCTCTATACATTTGAAAACAGAGTTTGAGGTGCCTTTTTTTCCCCTGCCTGTTTATCATTCTGCGTCCAAATGCTAAAAATGAAACATGCTGGATATGAATAGGCAGAAGTTATATCTCCATCCAGAACAAAAATATGCCCTGAAACATCTCTCTTGGTCTTCCCAGTTTGGGCAAATTAACTCCTGTCAACAGCAGAGATATTTTGAAAGAGCAAATAACAGGAGCTCCAGCTGGGAACATTAAACCCATGCCCAAGGTCTCCCCTCTGTGCTCGAGGCAGAGTTCAGCAGAAGACCATGGAAGGGGCTTTCTGGTTTTGGACCCAGTGTTGAGGCAGAGATGTTCAGCTCAGCAGCACAGACACTTTGGCACAGGTCAATGATGGGATTATGATCCAGGGGAGGCAAGACTGGGGTACATGAAGTGTTTGCAGATGCAGAGCATCCCTTTGCTTGTCCCTCCCCCTGTTTGTGGGGTTACACAGAATCACTGCTCACATTCAAGAATCTTGTGCTATGGATTTTGCTGAAAACAGGCTTAAAAATGGCATCCCAATCCTCTTTCACAATGCCTTTTTTGACATGTGACAAATAGTGCAGAAACACCTAAATAAAGAGCAAGGTACCTTTAGTGAGATCATCTCTGTCCCTGAGAGAAGAAGAAATTTGGTCCAAAAATCAATCTTCTCATTAATTATTTGTATCAACAGAAATGCTGACACATCAAACAATTTACTTGCCTTCTTATATATTACCGCCAGGTGACAGCCTTCAGCTCAGTGCCCAGAAGAACATTTCAAAGATTTCAAAGCAGGGGTCAACTGCTGCTCTTGGCGACCTGTCCCCAAGGCTACGGAGATGCAGCAGTTCCAGGCACCTGGCATTCAAGCATTGAGCTTCACTCACAACTGTTGAGTCCTTTTGCTTCAGCTACACACATGAAAAGGGCAGAGTCATCTTTTAACCCACTGCTTCAGAGATGGAGAGGGAAAAAAAGAACATGCATAACCTTCACTTGAAGTTTGTTCCACAGAATTTCTTTTGTGAGACAGAAAGTAAAAGGGAGAGGAAAAACCTCCAAAGATGTTACTTTAATCTTACATCAGGAACACATAACACCCTCTGTCTGACTCCATTTTGGCTAGACAAGGCTGGCTTTCCTCAACGTAGGAGACAGTATGGGAGTCAGATCACGTGTCTGGTTCAATTCCAGCTTCAATCCAAAGTTGCTCTTGACACAAAACCAGAGAAAACTTGGCAGCATCATCCCCCAAGCTTGGGTTCATTCCCGAGCAAAATTCCAAATGAAAAACAAGGTCCCAGATCTGCAGGGAGCAAACCAAAGAAAATGCTGGCTCTGATGCCATCAAAACGAGAGGCCAAGTTTTGCTGATATCCACACAGTGTTTTCTCATTCATCTGCCCACAGAGAACTAATACTGCTTTGTATGGACTATTTGCCCCATAATTGGGACCTAAAATCAGTGAGAGGGATGTCATGGCAAGGAAAACTAATGTCAATCCTTGTGGAAGGGTCATGAACCCCAAGGCCATTGTACACAGAAGGGGTCAGAGCAAACCCACATTGGACAGTGTTATGGAGCAGATCATCCTAAGTGCAATCACACAGCACCTACAGGATGGACAAGGGATCAGACCCAGCCAGCACGGGTTTAGGAAGGGCAGGT
>VXAY01003566.1:805767-1020685 GCA_013399855.1 Oxyruncus cristatus | reverse complement strand
GACGGGGACTGGGGAACAACAGCTCTACCTGTGCTAGAGGTGAAACTCTCTATCTTGTACTTTTAATTATAAGTAATTAAGCATCCCCACACTTTGCTATGTCAACAACCTTTTGACAAAGAGATTTACTCTAAGAGCAATAGAGCATGAAAAGAAAAAATGTTTTTGTGATCACATCCTACTTCTAGTACTTTGCCTTAATAACACTTGTGTCTTACTGCCCTCAACAAAGGTTTAACAGAGAATTTACATACAGAAAAAATTTGAAGTTTTCCTGAACTTAGATTCTCTGGTATTAGATTAATTCCTTTAAAATATTCAAAAGGAAAACAAAATCATTGTGGAAATAGTCAGTGAGCACAGGTAAGGACTGAGCTCTGGCGATCAGAAGAATAGCAAAGGAAAGGTAGCTCTTGGAGTATTTGTGCCCTTCAAGTAGGTGGCAAAAGTAAAATTACTTCTCCTTTTTTTTTTTCCATCATAAACTCACTCACACACCAGTAGAACAACACTTACTTTGTTTTGGGCTTTCCCAAGTCATTAAGGCCTTAGCAAAGAGGTATACCTAAATGTCTTTAGTTTTTGATCCAAATTTAGCAACTGAAATGGCTGTATGCTATAAAGCACAATATATACAGGTCTTCCACACAAGGATCTCAGTAAAAGGCTTCTAAAGAGGCAGTCTGGAAACAGTAGGAAGGAAACAAACACAACTTCATAATAACAGAGCACCCCTAGGAATGCTATTTCTATATAGGTAGCAGAAAATTGAAGGAAAAAGAAAAGTATAAAAATTAAATGGAAAGTTTCTGGTTAATCTGTCATAACTCCTTTACTAATTTTAACTGGTGAGTCAGAGAAGTGTCATTGCTCTATTGACTAATCTGCTTGGACCATTAAAACACCTTTAGTTCTGTTATTCACTTACTTTGTTAAATGATTAATTAGTTGGGGAATTGCATTCCTCTCCCTTCCTCACCCTTTATTGTTTTGTTAAGGTGTCAGGGGCTGCAAAACTTTCATTCACAGAGTCACAGAATATTCTGAGTTTGAAGGGACCCACAGGGATTATAAAAGTCCAACTTCTGGTCCTGCACAGGACAACCCCAAAAATCACACCATGTGCCTGAGAGTAGTGTCCAAACACCTCCTGAACTTTGTGAGACTTGGTGCTGTGACCACTGCCCCAGGGAGCCTGTTCCAGTGCCCAACCACCCCGTGGGAGGGGAAGAACAAGAAGCTTTTTCTAATATCCAACCAATATTGAAACCAGAGAAATTTTTTGTTTTCTCATCTGTGGAAAGACATTTCTGACAACTCATTGCCTAAGAGGAATACCAATGTGAACTGGAAATTTAGGAAGAAAGAGAATGTGAACATTTTCAACGACTTCCTCTAAAACTTTGAGAGTAGAATTAGAAATGCAGCTCTCAACAGCTGACACTGTAGCACCAATAATGTCTTTAAAATGCTTGGGAGAACTGAAGCAATTAAAAAAAGGGCAAAAGCACCAATGCGATTCCTTCTCCTGTGAACTATTTTCTTTCCTGTACTCATACACAAAGAAGTGTGATGACTCCCATTTAAACTGAAGGATTAACAACACCACGGCATAAGTATTTGTTACCAAGGAGAAAGGATTTTTGAAGACAAACCAGCCACCATCAATCTTAAAACTCTAGCTGACCCCAGTTAACACACAGACCTTGTCAGCACTCCTTTATTTCAGTTAGAAGGACTCATCCCCTTCCTAATATGATCAGGCAGGAAAGTTTATATCAAAGCTATAAAAAGTAATGACATTTTAAGAAAACAGAGGCCTATTAATTTTTCCACAAGCAAAAATAGGCCTTTGAAGCACAACCCAAAATTAGATGCACTAGGTATAACTTTAATCCGAAGCTCTCTGGGCCCCCTACAACATATCCAGAATATTAAGAAAAGTATCCAAAAAATTTAAAACAGAGCAGTTGCTAGTCATGCAGGGGGAAAAGTGGCAATGCTGGGTTCAAAAGAAAAAAAAAGGGGGGAGGTGGGGAGGAGAAGAAAACCTCTTATTCCTGAAATGAAATTTTAGAGAGCAAATTTTTCTCTTCCCTATTTCCTGCAGAAATAGCTCTTCAAAGGCCATCTTCGTGGTCGTTGGGTGACCTTTCTGCTGTTACATTTCACTGCCTGCCCTGAAGGGTATCTTTTTAATATCTTGTTAAATGGGAAAGGGAAACGTGCAACGAGCAAAACACTCCAATATGGAGGCACTTCTGCTTCAGTAAATACTTTGAGGATATATAAAGTGCAAAAAAGGGTCTCTTATTTCCAAAGGCCAAAGATATTTATAGAGTGCTTTTTATCAGTGTGTCAGGAAACTGGTTGCTACACAGTAAAAAGAAAATTAAACAAGTGAGAGTTTTATTGACTGCTGTACATATTGTCAATGAGAACATCATTATTAATACAACCAATACCATGATTCTAAAATAAACCAATAGTGGCCAAACCCTTAAAGTCTTTGAACACAGCCTGACACTTAATTATGGATTCCAGAATGCAGGAGGAGAGGCTCCCCGATCAAGCATTAAATTAGGTGTTCTGTTGGAAACATCCTTTAGTATTGCTATGAAATAATATGCTGATCCCATTCACCTATAATGAGCAGAAAAACAACTTTTTCAAAAACTTATAGAAGAGACTTTCTTTCTTATCCTCATTTTTCCTGCAGTGTGAATTTGGTTATGCCTTTTGTCACCTAACAATGGTTCCCTCAGTTCCTCCCCTTCCGTGGGACACAGCAAACTTGAAAGTCTCTTTTGTCTAAAAATTTTGTGCTACATTTTCTGCAAAAGACACCAAATTAGCTGCATTCAGTTTGACTGCATTTCACATGTATCTTTTCTTTGGAAGATCCTGGCTAAGATTAACAGGCAAGCAGAAGACTGCTCACTATTTTAAAGGCATTATGAGGGGACAGAAATCGGGCTTTGACATTGGAACACTGCCCTAGTCAGAAAGTTTGTTTTAAAAAAAAAAATCATTGGGAAAACAACAACGCAGACCCCCAAGGTCTTTAACAGACAACTCCCTACTTTCATCTTTTCTGATCTGTTCAGCAGCAGCAACTGCCTTGTGTGGTCCCTTCTGCTCAAGTGTGCTTGAAAGGAAGATTATCAAGTTAAAAATTACTTTTTTTTTAAGATAACTTTAAAAATAATTCATTCCCACAAACCATTGGGACAGCCAGAGAAGGAAGCAGGAAAGGAAAGGGGGAGAATTTACCACCCTGTGCACTCATAAAACAGGTACTTAGAAACAGCAGGACCGTAAATTTCTCCAGTTCCTGCTGGTGTTGCTCTGCATCGTGGGGGCACCAAGCTGGTGAGGCAAACCAGAGTTATGAACCCCAAGACCACTGCAATTCCCCTCCAGCACAGCTTATCTTGCAATGTGGCTCCTCTAATCCAAGACAGGTCAGCCTAAGCCCAGTGTGGTGTCCCAGGCAGTTCCCAGCCAATGTGCTGATAGTTCCTACAAACCCATATTCCTCCTGAAACTGCCCAAGAGATGGTTGAGGTGAGGCAAAGCTCTTGGAAACAGGACGTTCCCCTCTTCTTTGTGCTCCTATGGACTTGGGAATCATCCTGTGATCAGCCTTGACTCACTAGAAATTTTACTGGCAAGCTTTTTGGCTTTAAATGACATTTTATTTTCCTTTTCTAGATATGTCTATCAAGTAAAGCTTTATATTCCACCTAATGCCTTCATTCACTTGGACATTATCAGTTTAAGCTTTTGCTCTCAACCTTTTGACCAGACTGTAAAATAAACTTGTAAAAGATTATTTCAGCCTCCTCTAAATCAGCACTGAATAAGAGCTGGGAGAATGTGGCTCCCTACAGGAACTGCCCAGGACAGCTCCTCAGGTAACTGAGCACAGATGTAGTGGCAATCACTGCAAAAGTCACTTGCTAACTTATTCAATTAATATTATTCTATTTATGAGTTCCTGCTCAAGTATTTATAAATGCAGCTGAGGAAAGTTTATTGAAAGACATTAAAATCCATAAGATAGATTATTCCCTTGAACAAAATGCTCATTCTATATATCTTAACATCTTTATGTTAGCATTGTCACTGAACCTACATCTCCTTTTGAAAATAAAAATAACTTCAGCTTTTAAGTTACAGTTCTCTTCACCTACATGATTTTATACTTTCTATAGTATAAATTACAACTTTCAGTCATTTGAACTTAGGCTACAGATTTATTTTAGGGTTTTCAATGTATGATCCAACACACAATTAATAAAATCTACATTTTTTGCTATTATCCTTGTTCCAAACACAGACTGTAATTAAGCCACTGATGTACTGGCAAGTAAAAGCAAGACTTTTAGCACTCAGGAGAATACGCTACTGCTACAAAGAGACATTTGCTTGCACTGAGAAGTTATTTAATGTAAATTAAATGGCTTTTGAAGAGTTAGAGAGTTTAAGTTTCTAGAAAAATTGAAGGCTCAGGTTTGATCTTTGTAATAGAAGTGCTCTTCTACTGATGTATTATATTTTTATAGGAATGTCACCCTGCACCCAAGAAGTGAAATATATTACCTACAGGCCTAGTGTTTGGAGCAGAGCACCTATGTCCATCATCCAGGACATAATTCAAGATGCATATCCAGAGTCCTCGTCCCCCAAAAACCTAAACCAGGCCCATCTCGGAGTGCACCATGGCTCCCTTGCTTTTTGCAAACTGACTACTGAGAAATTTAGAATACAACTTCACGACAATCATGAGATTTTAAATTTTTATTAGTCAGAAAGCATTTTAAAAGGTGACATTTCAAGTCTCCATTCAAAGCTTAAACATGCATAGAGATTGTCTATAAGCAGAGTTGGGCATTTGGAGGCCTAGTAATGACAATACACTGACTTGGATCTTTAAATGCCCAGACTAAAATCAAACAACTCCAGGACCCAGCATGAAGTTTTGTGTGAACCATCACAGAAACTATTCTCATGTACACCCCTCCAGTATCACCTCAGCAGATGTTCAAGGGCTTGAGAGGAAGTTGGACAGGGCTTTGAACAATCTGGTCTAGTGAAAGGTGTCCCTGCCCATGGAAGGAGGTTGGCACGAGGCTTTAATGTCCCTTCCAACCCAAACCCTTCTGTGGTTCTATTAAGGGAAGCACAAAGAAAATGCTATTCCCTCATAATACTGGGGGATATCAGAAACCACTCACAGCGTGTGTAGATTGTACATCTCCACAGTCCAGACTTTAAAGTCCCATCTGGGCAGTTTATTTCGTCTTCATTTTCAGAGCAGTATAACACCCTGTAAAAAGCAATCCCCAGAATGGGGACTCCAAGGAAGCAGCACAGACTGCCTGTGGATAGAAAGACTTATTGTTTACTCTATGGAGAAAGGACAGAAATGGAAAGCTATAAAAGTGATCCATGAGATTAAGTCTCTCAAAAACATTGTGTTCCTACAGAAAATCAGGCTTTCATCACATACAATGTATTTCAACATGTGTAACGCCATTCTAAAAAAAAATCGGCTATGCTATTGAGTAACCTTAAGTGATTTTTTGGGGAGCAGTTGCGCATAATTTCCGTTCATTGCACAGATGTTGGAAACACAAGCAGACCCTACCCCATTTTTAAGTGTCAGCTTTATATTGATAATCCTCCCCACCAAACACACTGACCGACACACAAATACGCACCACCAAGTCATGGGGCCAAAAAAAAGAAACCAGAGTTTTAAAAAAGCTCTCACCAACATATCCTCCCCCCAAAGGACCAGTCCTCTGCCACAAACAGGAGACCTAACATTAGGGCATACCTGAAGAAAGGAAAATCGTCAATTGTTTTTATTATCTGTGACTGATGTATTAACATTTGGTGTATTAAGGGAAATGCAACACACTGGAGGATCTAACTGTACATGCAAATTAAGCTCCCATCATTTACAGCAAGAATTTTGCTTTCCTCGCCCCAAGATGGCACCTGCCATTTAAAAGCAATATGATAATTTTAGGATGAAGAAGAATATACCATTCTTTCTACCTGGGGATACCCAAAAACTCATTTAAATTAATGGAGTTCTATGCAGAATGTCAGAATGCACAGAAGTTTGAAGAGCCCAGTTCAGAAATGAATAAGGAAGATTGTTTCAGTCCTCATTAATATGATGCATTTTAGTTTGTGTCTTTCCCTTTGGGTAGTCACAGGCACAGCACTTTCTTCTGACTTCATTAAATTGTGCTGTTATCAGTTTTTGATTACTTTCCTCTCAGACATGCTCTTAAAGCCAACCAATGCAGTCACACTCCAGCAAAAGCAGACCAACATCAAAGAAGCCTGTTCTTATGGCACACAATCCACACAATCCAAACTTATCCTCTCAGTGACAGTACCAAATCATCACACAGGGAGACAGGAGTTTGTCGAGGGAATGGGATGTCACAGCAGGATTTTAATTTGCCCACTGGAAAATCCATTCTCAAGTGGTTACAGAAAAGTGGAAAGATAATAGATGTGAGACACTGGAGATGGATTATATCATCTCTTTATGAAACTCATTCATATTTCAGTTTCTCCTTCCATTTAAGCTAAACAGTCTTGCAAACCTTTACTGTGACAGCTGTCCCTGTTCACAGCAGTAGTTTCAGGGATATCTCACCCAAGTGCCCATGCCAGGCCATGTGCACACAGAAGTAAGAGCAGATTACGCTCATCTTTGTCATCTCCCCTCCTCTCTTTACTGCCAACAACTGGAGTCTTTTTTGGTGTTTAGATGATAGCTTCACCACATCTCTGTCACACAGGCATGCTTTGTCTACTGCAATAAGCCTGGGAGCTCTACAATATCAGCAACACCAAAAAAACCCCACCCCAAAATATATTCAAATGAGGCATCTATAAGACTTGCACTCTATTATTATTGCACCATAGCCCATAATTACTTGTAGCATAGGGCTGTACACAGGTAGATGTTTGTTAGGTAGATACTCTGCCACTATGTATTTTAACAATGTCAGGACAGAGATAGCAGAGTATTCAAAGGCAGAAACAATTATGTACATAACTGATTTCATTTAGGAAGGGAACAAACTCACAGAGCACTGGGCAGAAGTTGGCTCATCCCCTGGCTGAATGGAGACATGGCTTTAGTTTCCTGAACTGTGTATATAATTGCCTTTATATGCCACTATAGAAGTCTTAATAAAATTCAATTCAAGCTTCTATTAAAATTCAACCAATCATGACATCAAACACCACTGTCTGAATTTATACAGATGCCTAAAGGAACAGATAAAGGCTAAAATGCCTTATCTCTTTCAGTATTAGACAAAAACAGTCTGTCAGAGTCAGTTCACAAGTTTATCTCATAAGGAGTTCATCCCCTTGAAAAGGGCAGTTTAATATGTGAAGGGAGCAGAGAATGAGAAACATCTCAATGTAAGAGGCCACAATAATTGACTGGGAATTTCTAAAGAGTCAAAAAAAAAAAACCCCAGGATTCCTCTTGTTCCCTCCTTAGAGCATTAAATATTTTATAGCAGTTGTATCATCAGCTGACATAATTACAATAAAAACAAACAGATGAACTAAGCAACAGAAATACCATCCCAAATCTCTGGTGTAGCAGGGATTTACAGTAAGAGGAATCCTTCGAGGTCAGACACTAACCCTGCAAAGGGTAGAAAAAAATCTATCACAGTTCCCCCCATCCCCCACATCATCTCCTTCAAAACTTCTTACCTCTTCAGGACAGTGAAACAAAAGAAAACAGAAAGCCTTCTGGAATTCCAGGGAGTTAATTTGTCCTCCAATAAAAATTTATACAGTTCCCCCATTTTATATTAAGGTATATACTCTATCATACAGTTCTCCTCAGCCATCCACAAAGCACCACCCCAAAATCTAGCTGTTCTTTATAAAATATGCTTCTGGCTACTGTTTCTCGAAGAAGGTCCTGATTAAGACAGAAGTTTAACACACAGCATTGCAGAGGAATTACAGTGGTATCAGGAAAAAAATTCTGTCTCTCAGCATCTCAGAATACAGTTATACTGGATTTAAAGACAGCAAGGTCAATGGCTTCAGCTATACAGAGAAATTACTACATATTTGCAAATGAAACAGAATTCTGATTAGTAAGGAAAGGAAGACACGGCTAAAAATGCTTCCCTAATGCCAACTTCTGAGGGATGGTAATGAACTGATCTCTGAGCGTGCTGAGACACAGATCTCCTTGCACAAAGTCCATCATCTGGAAATGTGCACCCATCAAACCTCCAGCACTGGGGAGCAGAATGTACCATTTCCCTCAAAGCTGCCTTTGAAAGGCATCTTCCTATGAGCAGAAAAGAGCAGAAATATCATCAGCTCTCTGGGACTTACAGACTTTCAGTATAAAAATTATTGTTCTGGTACTTTTAACTATAGTCTCAGCATATTTTATTATAGAAACTTTTGGCCAATTGCCCAAGTAATGTCCACAGTGTAAAAACAGTATCCCTCTGGAGATGGAGACATCGGAAAACTTCTGGAGACAGAGCCAGTGAGTAATCCAGGACCATGTGACTTAGACCCAAATGTGGAGGAGGAACCTGCTACTGAAGGGCCCACCTCAACAGACAACTGTTGTATCATGAACTCGTGTCTAAACTTAAAGGAAGCAGTCTCTGACGTTGATGTAACGCAGGGAAAATGGGAAGAACCAGAGTGGTGAAGCTCCCTGAGAAATATGTCAACTAAGACATATCAGTAACATCTTACTCTCCTGGAGGTATGAAAGCCTGAGATACAGTAAAGCTCTCACAGTGCCCTTTTTATCACCCTTGTACATCTTTCAAGCTACAGACTTCCATCACGGCAACGGAAGGAGAGAAGAAGCACAAGGAACGCTAAATGAGCTCCTCAATGGTTAGACTTGCTCTACAAACCCAAATCCTGCTGCTCCCTTGTTCTCTAAGGAGACCCAAGGTGAGATGAGAAGGATTCCTTCAGCTTGAACATCTTCCAGTCAGCCAGATCTACGTGCCTGCACAACCCAATTGTATCACCATGCAGCCAGATCCGGGGCTTTTTCTCCATCTGGGTGACTGGGGTGTGAGAAGCCCAAGCTGCCTGACTAGAGTTGAACACAAACAGGTAAAACACAGAGGCCAGCTTGCCCCTGGAAAGAGTGCAGGTTGCCAGGGGGAAAGCCTGGAGAACCAACGCCTTGCCTTGCTGCTTTGGAAGTGACAGCACACGACAGCCCTTTGGCTGAAACCGTGAAAGTAAATAAGAACTGAAAGGTCATTGCCTACCTCGTTTCCTCAGCTGGACACCTTTCCACCACAGGCACAGAGTACTGGAAGGTGATTTTGTCTTGCTACTGAAAGCTTTTACCTCCCCAATAGCCCCTACACAGACTGGCAATCAGACCACGGCCAAGTTGCAGGTGCAGACTCCTAACGTTACGGATTATTAGGTTTCCTCCTGTTTGTTTTCCATCCCAGCCCTCCATCATGCCACCAATTAAGGGCTGAATTTATAACTGGTGCATTTTTTGCAAGAGAAATTTACTCAACAATTCTCACTTGTAATGTGATTATTTTTTATTTTGGTCTCCTAAAGTGTTCTGCAAAATTAAAAATTGCAGTTAGCTCCAAGACAGGAACGAAATACTGAAACCTATTCTAAGCAGCATGGCATCAACCACCAATTACCATAAAAAAACCTATTTATTTAATATGTCAAGGCTAATTGTGGTTGCCCACCCAACACCTCCAAATAAATAATTAACAGCTGAATTTAGGAGCATGAGGTAATCAAGTTATCCACGGCTTATGACATGTTAAAAAAAAATGTATTAGTTTTATTCAAAAAGAGAGGAAACTTTGCATAGAGAATATGCTATTTCTGAGTATGAATGTATATGTATGAGACAGGAGAGGGGAAAGTAGGAGAAAGATTCATTATTTACTTTTAGCCCTGATTTACAGAACTTTTGACAGAGAGCTTATACAGCAAGTAATCTACTTTTCCCCTTCTGGCAAAATAGAAGTTAGGAACCTAAGAGGAAAGTGAGAGAGCAAGTCTGAGTCTCTGTTTCTACTGATAACGCATTTAATTGCACCTTTAGGAAACTTTAAAACAGTCCCAGTGAGGTTCTATGTGGGAAACAGTTTATACTGAGAATAGTTAACTATGATTTCTCACAGCATCTTTTTTTTTTTTTTTCTGAGAAGTAACACCTAAGTCTATTCTCACTTCCAAACTGGCTTATGATTTTGAGTCAACAGACTATTTGGTTATTCCAACAATTCAAGTTAATAAAAGTTAAGTGCTATTTTGATGTGCCAAGAAGAAAAACAACCTTCTCAAAATCCCTAAGTCATCTCTTGGGATAGTGATGATATCAAGACCCATCACCCATCCGGATTACCAAAATTAGTTCCTTATAAGAAGTCACATTAAAATCAACATATGAAAGGCACGGCAGGCTTATAACACACTGCTGCTGTGGCTGATGGTTAAATGATGCTTTACAAAGCACAGAAAGTCTTTAGATATTCAGCTCTGCAGCTCTTGTGATGTTTGTAAGTAATATAATACTAAACATATAATAAATAAAATAAATATATAGTAAATAAAAAAAATACTACATATAATACTATACTTTGTGATTTCACTCACAACAGCTCTACAGTTCAAATTCCATTTTGCCATCCTTGCTAGTACTTGTAAACCTTTGTCTCCCTCAAATATCATCTGTAAATGTCTGAAAGACTCATCGTCTCTCTTCACTCTGGCACTGAGCTGTGCTGAGGCTCTAGACACATTTTTCAGCATGTTGCTGGGATTGTTCCAAGTTTCTACATAAGCCTTTTACAGGTTTTGTACAGGTTCTCATTAAAGGCACCTAGTCCTACTCGTGTGAGGATCATACCAAAAGGCAAACGCAGCACAGAGCTGCATTATTATTTGGAAACATCCCTGTTCTCCTATTCACTTGTACTGCAAAGGACTGTTTAAGTGCAAATCCTGGAGGTGTCCCAGGAAGCACTGAGTTAACCAGCTGCCTTTGGAAGGGGTTCCCTGACTGAGAAGAAATAGAAATGGTGCCAACAGCAGTATTTTGAAATACAAAATCCTCAGAAAAGTAAATAACATCCTAATTTGAAGAAAACTGAAAAAATAAGTTAGTTCTGACTAATTTATATGAGTAACTGAAAAGATACATGAATTATTTTTAACAGTTAACTCTCCTCTTGTCTCCCCTCCCCTCATTTTCCCTCCCCTCTCTCTTCTTTTGCACCATCATATCCCCACACACTCTTCCCCCACAAAACAGTCATTACCAGGTTAGGATATCCCCTCTTCAAGACTGCAAAAACCTGCTTCTCTCTGAACCTTTTCTCTGATTTCTTTATGTAATTCCTTGGGAAGAGGCATCCAGCATTACACTCTGAACACCTTTAACAGACCAAGCAATTGCTCATTATTTCCTAGTGTTCCCATTTTAATTAGATTTTTTTGGTAGAAGTAGAATACAGAAATAACCTGATTTTCACTGCAAGATTCTTTTCAGGGGCAATGCAATACTTCGCAGGTTGGTTTCTTTCAAATTATCACCAGCATCATGTTAAAAAGCACTCCACCACCCAAACCCTTTTATTCAATGTTGTTGGCTTGGAAGATCAAGCATATGGAACAGGCTACTCATTCTGAAGGTGACTCTGTGCCAGTGTGTGACGCAGGCAAGGAGAGACAAGATTCGCTTTTAATTTTTTCTAACAAGAAGTTCACAACTGATCCTCTCCACATGAGCCAGTATTTGCAGAGCTGCTCTTTCCACGTAAAAGCGAACCCTTGGTATTTTATATGGATAAGAATGTGTTTTCAGTATGCAAAATAAAATATCACGGCTACAGAAGATCAGTGGGTTAAATTCACCTGGAGTCATGGGGTTACACTGGAGCCTTCCTAATCTGCCTCCCAAAAAGAGAGGGTTTTATAAGTATTAGGTATAGGTATACTTTACATTAAGGGATGCTATTTATTTCTCTATCCCTGGAAGTATTCAAGGCCAGGCTGGATGGGGCTTGGCGCAACCTGGTCTAGTGGAAGGTGTCCCTGCCCATGGCAGGGGGTTTGGAACCAGAGGATCTGGAAGGTCCCTTCTTACCCAAACCATTTTATCATTCTGTGATTACTGTTACTGAGCTGTGGTTGCTGTCAACGTGTCTGGGAGAAAAAGCATAAAAAAGACCAAATGACAGCATTTCAAAAAGAAGCTTCTGAAAAGAGTGCTGCATAGAAACAATATTACAGCCCTTGCTAATTCTTAGCAAGCACAGGACAGGGGAATTGTTAAGGACAATGCAGACCACTCAGAGAGCAGTTCATTCAAAAAAGCATTACTCTGATACCAACACATACAAATGAATACATCTGCATTTCTTCAATTAACGAAGGTTCTTCTTAGAGAGTGGAAGACCTGCCATGAAAATCAGTTTTTAAACTCATGTAAGAGGGTTATGATACAGATCCATAAAATCATGTGTGACATGGAATTGGTGAGCAGGGAATGGCTGTTCACAGTTTCTTCTATCTGAAGCAGTAGAGGAAGTCAAACAAAAGTAACAGAGGGCACACTGAAAACAAAGAAAGGATATTCCTCGCCACACAATCCACAGCTAAGCTTTAGAGCCTCTTGCCAAGATAAGTTATCAATACAGAAGATCCCCTTAGGTCCAAAAAAACAAAGCGGGTGGACAAAAGGATCAAAGAGAGATTCATGGAGATCAATTAAATACAGCACCACCACTTCCTGAGTGAGCCATAAACTGTTACGACAACTGCTATGAGTTGCTGTGCTCACTGTACTCTTATACCACTTCAGAGCATCTACCCCTGGCTGCTGTCAGAGACAGGATCCTGGACCAGATGGGTCTTCAGTCTTAACCCTGAGAAGCCATTTCTACATTCCTGATGTGAAGAGTCACAGGAAATTGGGGCTTGGAGAAATGTGGTCTAGTGGAAGGTGTCCCTGCCCATGGCAGAGGTGTTGGAAGGAGATGATCTTTAGGGTCCCTTCCAACCCAAACCATTCCATGATTCTGCAAAATAGGTAACTTTTCCTTCTGTTGCCACATTGCATTAAAAATACTGTGAAACACATAAACAGGCAACAAGTAGAAAGAAATAATTTACTTTTTTATTTGCCATTGGTAATATTAATCCTATAACCAGAATGTCATTCTGGTGTTCCAACACAATGCACAACAATAGGGAAGCAGAAAAGGGGGGAGGGGAATAACTGAAAGTTGGAGAAAATATTTACAGTAACAGACTTTAAAAGCTTAATCTGTTTATTTTACCAGAAAGATTGAAAAATTACTTGATTGGTGTTTAAGTATATCTATGGAGAGACAATTAAGAGCAATAAAGGTCTCTCCAGTGGAGAAACCTAGAAGTAAGGGCTGGAAGATGGAGCAGGAGAAGTTCAAATTAGGTGGGGGAGAAGGGGATTACTCCTATCCTGACCTCTTCATAGGAAGACCAGTGCCTTTCTACAACCAAACTCAAGCTGTTGAGCACAGGATATCAGCAAGGAGTGCCAGGTAAGCTCCCAGAGCAAGGAGATCAGACTGAATGGCACCTTTTCACTGAAGATGTTTATAAATCCCAGGGAGTCAAGGATATCCATTTGCAGTGGCTAGTGGGAAAGAAGGGAAAGGCAGCAGCAGTAAGCTGGGGCTTACTATGGGATATAAGATATGTGGGATGTAAGATATATGGGATATAAGTTTGTTGGCAAAACTGGGGAAAGAGTCTGACAAAAAGAGCACCAAGCAGCTGTGAAGGACAAAGATGGAATGCCTGGGTGGGAGGATCAGGAGGGAAGGATGTGAAGGGTGAATGCAAAGAACTGCAGCTCAAGCAATTACTGAAGGGACCCAAGCAGGGAATGAAAAGAAAGGGGCAGCTTGTTAAATCAGGGAATATGGAGAGCAAGCCCCTCCCCTGAGACAGAGATTCAATCCCTCATGGTTATCAGTATGTTCCTGCTCCTCAGGCACCTCCTGAAGATGAACAACAGAGATGTGAGGATATGAGTCTGGGGTAACACGTACTCATAAAGATGTCCATGGAAGACAGAGAAGACAGAGACAAAGCATTAAGCCTAAAATACAAACAGAAATTATAGCTTTTCTAGATGTCATAGATACAAAATAGATGATATCTCAGTTGTTTTTGGAAAAGCAGGAAGTGTCTGGCAGGGATCTCACTTTATTGGGTCAAAATAGCCATTAACACAGAGTTGTCTACAGGAAAAGAGATCATGTCCAAAGATCTTCTTAAATATAGTGCTTTTATAAAGGGACATCAACTCTACATTAGCTTGTATTGACTGTAAAAGGGAGGAGAGATCCAGTTAGAGGTCTGCAAGAACTAGGAGTTTTTCCATCTTCTCTGACTTGGAGCTTTTTATAAAACTGATTGACTGCTCAGTCTCTCCCATATTTACTCATTTGGCAGCCTGGTTTCCCCAGAGAGCTATTTCAATCCAACAATGCCTGTACAGAAGAGACAAAACCTGGAAACAGGGAACGATGGATGTTCACTCATATGACAGTGTAAGAATGGAACGGCAGGAGCCTCATCGAGACTTCACGAGAAACAGAAGAACACAAAAATATTCAGTACCAGCTAAGAGAGAAGGCAGCACAGGAAAACAAATGGGAGCTAAAGAAAGCCAGGCAGAGCAGTCTGAAGACAGAGGTGGTGTGGAAGCAGGGATGGGTATTTCTGAACTTGAGCTATGACACAGAGATGCCATCCCTCAGAAGTGAAAAACGATATGTTAATCTCTGTATCATGCAAGAGGCAAAAGTCAAAAACAGTTTGCAGCTCCTACGAGCAGAGCATGGGCCTGAAGGCATTGCTGCTGCCCCTTCTAAGTGAAACTTAAATTACATCCTCTGATTCCATTGTTGTGTTGTGTTTCCTATATTGGTTTATGTCATTTTAAATAACTACACCCAGTGGATCTCAGCACAGGCTGGTCCATGGACCAGGAAGTTTCACTAATAGTTTCTTTCATATTCCTTTTCCAAATAAAATGATATTGAGTGAAGTTATAGTTCTCCATGCAACTCTGAAGAATTTCTGGGAGCAACTCTGCAGTGGGCAGGGGTGAACTGGATAACATGGAAGTCTTTTTCCCAGTTCTTTCCTGGACAGTGAGCTGTACACAAGAACACACATGAGAAAGACAGGACTACGAGGCTTTCTGAAGCTCTGATATGTGAACTGGAGATTGTCAGACCCTACAACTCAGTCCATCTCAGTGCCCAGTTGGCCAGTCCATACTTCATCAGTATGTCTATCAGAATGTTATAGGAAACCTTGTCAAAAGCTGTTCTCCTGAAATCCAAGGTTGTGAAAGTACTGTTTTCTTCATCTCTTCAGGATCCTGAACTCCAGCATCCCATGGTCACTGCAGCCAAGGCTGCCCTAGACTTTCACACCCTGACCAATTCTTCTTTGTTTGGCACATCAGGCCCAGGCAGATTTTGCCCACCTACCAGCTCCTCAATCACCTGTGTCTGGAAGCTGACACCAAAGTATTTCAGAAGCCTCCTGAATAGCTTTTGTCCTGCTCTGATGCCTCTCCAGCAGTTTTTGGCATAGTTAAGGTCTCATATGAGGACCAATGCCTGTCCATGTGAGGCTTCTTCCAACCATCTGAAGAAAGTTTCATCTACTACCTGCACAGGAGGTCTGCGGGGAAACCCAACAAAACATCTGCCCTCTGAACCCGACCCATCGCTCCTAAATGGAACATCAGCAGTTTAGATTTACATCCTTTTGTCTAAACATTTTTCACCAATTTGGGTTTGTTTAATGTTTGGTATTAAAACTAGAGAGTGACAAAGTGTTCTGAGTTATATTTCCTATGAAGCTACACTCTGCTGCTTCCTAACTGCACTTGCACAGACTGCGCTTAATTAGTCTCTGTTTGACATGGAAAATGAAAACAGAAAAGGCTGCAATAAGAAAATATTAAGAAAATACTTAGCCAGGAACCACAGTAGGAAATGTTTGCTGACCATTGGTATTTTGGAGTTTCCTTTATCCCACTAAAGTTCCTTCCTTTCTCCCAGGACCACTCACTGTGAAATCAGAACATTTTAGATTTGCATTTCTGTAGCCAAAAGCATGCTCTTGAATGTCTTTATTTTCCATTGCTTTGAGAAATTCTGCAAATAAAGTGTTGGTTTAACAGCTTGCATGAAAACATAGCAGTGACTAAGATCCATTACACTACATTTCAAGCCCAGACACCTAGAGAATTAGCTAAATGTGCACAATTTACCTCCTACGTAAATGAAGATTATGGTTAACTCTGTTGAAGTCAATGCAGTTAAGTTGGTGTAAGGTAAGATAAACAGGAGTAAAGTCTAACGCATTCATTTTTAAAAGGAGGAAATACATAAAATAGAAGTAAACAGACCACAGGCTTTCTGCTAGAAAGCACTAACAACCACCTACATGAAGAAAAGTGGAGTAGGTGTGTGTTGGCTATTATTGATATAATTAGGATCTGGTTTAAAAAAATATGGTTTTGTGTATGAAAAGTTACATAGTAAAAACACATATCAGCAAGTTATGTCATTTTAACTACATAATTGAAAATTAGGCTTAAACACCTGACATTTTTCCTGTAGATAAATCTCGTAAGACACAGAAGTAGAGTATTACAGAATTTAAGGTTGCCTTTAAAGCTATAATTTCAACATTTGAAGTCCTAAAAGTTGTAAAAAGATCAGAGGTTTATTTGAAACAAGACACTGCCGGAGTTTGCTCACCTTTTTTAAGGTGTTTACACTTAAACAAGGTAAATGGAATGAAATCAGCCATTTCTTTCCCAGATATCTGAGTATGTGAAAAGGGTTGGGATGAGACCTGAAAGTTTTTTATGGCAACAGTGAGCAGAGCTGGTAGGATGCAATGGGAAGGGCTGAAGGAGAGAAAGGTGGGGATCAGTGGAGGTTAATGGATGAGATCTGGGAGCAGCGTCCAGCCGGCGCTGAAGTGGAAGTGTAAAATGTGACAAGAGTGGCCAATTAAAAGAGATGAAAAACTGCTGGAAAAAGAATCAGGCATTAATTTAGGAAGCCTGATTGTGAAGCGAACATACTCCAAGCTAAGAACAAAACTATGTCTGTGGATAATAAAAAACACTGTAAATCTTATTAAGCAGGAAGTCTAAAGAGGCTTTTCTCTCGTTTTGTACCTAAGAGTCTGAAAATCATTGCATTATTAGATCAGCTTACAGAAAGGTAGTCATTCAATATCCCAATCTTATCCACGAGGAAAAAAATTGTTGAAGAAGATGATCTATAAAAACCACCAATTCCAAGGCCAGTAATTGGAGAAGAAGGATGATTTAGCCCAGAGTTGGGCTAACAAATGCTAGCCCAGGGAACTCAGACATTGAGTTCAATGGGGATTATAAAGCTTAATAAAAGGCAATACTGGTCAGCCCTGGCTCATTTTTTTCCAGCACTGAGACAAAAAAAGTAGTTGCAAGTGCTGGCTGCAATTGTTCATATTCACTGAATACTTTCTGTCTGCTCCTAACCAGAATGCAGGGGTAAATGTTCATACCTAAAATGAGTTCTCACTCCTCGGTCCAAGTGGGACTGTGTGGCTGCATGAAAAGAAACCAATCAAGAAGGCAGTTCACAATTTCAAGATCTAGTGTCATTGCCATAGTCAAGGACTTGGGAGATTCAGGTTTCTTTCCGTACTGTGCCACAGTACTCTTGCACACCTTGAGGCACGCCACAAATTCTCTCCTCTTGCTTCTCAGCTGCACAGCAGAGATAAAAGTTCCTCCTTAATTTAGGAGGGCACTGTCAGCCAAAAAACCAGGGGTTGCTCAGACATAACCACACTCTAAAAAGTCAAATCTTAAAATTAAATATTCAGGAAAGGACTTGTATTTAAAACAATGTTTAAGCACAAGGTAAACATACAGGTTTATTTAAACCACTGTGGAATAATAAAAAAATTAAGGGCACTTCGGTTTCAGCACATTTTCATTCACTAAACAACATCTTGAATACAGTCAAAGCATGTTCATTAATTCCTGAAGATGCACATAAAATCCTGAAACTGTCAAAAGAAACATTAGCTGAAAGGAGTCCAGGAACTGAACTTCCCAACTAGTGTGACTTAGCACAGCAGAAACAAGAACTTGACAGAACTTGAAAAAAAAAACTTTTAAAATTTTTAGACTTTGTTTTTTTAAAGTAAAAAAAAACCTACCAAAATTCTCAGAATAATAAATCAATTTACCAGTTCAGTGTAATGCAAGCTATAAGTGTTGCCAAATATTACTTATTTCTGAGTATTTTATACTTAAAGCAAACCAAGTGTAGTCTCAACTCCTGTGACTGACTCGGATGAAACACAAAAAAATTAAGTTTTCTAAACCATCAGTACATCATAACCATGTTGTTGGAGGGCTGCCTCTGCAACCAGATATCATGGAGGGACAGGTAAACATTTTTCTATCTGCTCTTCACCACTGAAATTTAATCTTATAGGTCACATGCCAGCAATGAAGGTATTAGAGAACCTCGTGTCCATCATATGCCTGTTGCACTTTCAACCTCTTGTAGTTAAAAACCCCAAACATTGGATCTATCTTAGCAGTATTTCGGAGGTCTTTTTGGCTATTTCCTATATACCAGCAAACATTCCCTGCCAGGTTGTTTGTCTGACAGCCTCGATATCTTAACAGTTGTTTTATTCTTTTCAATGTTATGCTTTTGCAGGTAGCAATGCTGTTTGCTAAAGCTCTCTATAGAATTAACCTGTGCCAGGGAAGGTTTAGGTTAGATATCAGAAAGAAATTCTTTCCAGACGGGGTAATCAGCCATTGGACTGGGCTGCCCAGGGAAGTGGTGGATTCACCATCCCTGGAGGTTTTCAAGATGAGGCTGGACGTGGCACTTAGTTCCATAGTCTGGTAACCGTGGTGGTGTTGGATCAAGGGTTGGACTTGATGGTCTCAGAGGTCCTTTCCAACCCGTCTGATTCTATGACTCTGTGATTCTATGATTACATGTGAACAAAATGGGGAAAAAACACACGGACTCTAGGCTAGCAAAGAAGCCTTAAGCAAATTGCTAGGCTGCTTGAATCTGAAGGGTTCACAGATTTTTTAACTGAGTATCACAGCATAAGCTCTGCCCAATATCCCACACACACACAGTACCTACTATCAGAGACAGGTACAGTACAATATTTTGAGTTGACTGGAAAAGATGTTAGTTCAAATGCAGGATGTCTGCACCAGTCTCATCAGGGTTTTCTCTTGAAGACATCAGTACAAGCCACTGATAAAGTCAGAGGGCACCTCTGTGTCCCCATTTATGATACTACAGCATTGGCACTTGGTAAACAAGCTCTTGTAGTGTCAGGATATGGAAACATTTGGTATTTCTAGTATTTAAATATAAAACATCCTCCTTTTTCTACATACAAAATAGGAACAAAAGGCCACTATGTAGTTTCTTTCTGGTAATAAGACCCTTTTTAAGCAAAACTAATATATTCTTAGTTGAGAATTACAAGTCTTTGCTGTCTCCAGTTTTAATTCAAGTTCTCTTATTTCTCACTACTCTCTCTTTGATGATATTATACTTATTAATACATCCATCCTAAGAGGTTTTCTGTCAGTTCTGGAGAAATACCCTCACTCATGAAGAATTTCCCTGTACCATTAATATTACAGATCATGGAACAGTTTGAGGTGGAAGGAACCTCAAAGATCATCCAGTTTCAACCAGCCTTCCATTGGCAGGGACACCTTCCTCTAGACCATGTTGCTCACAGGTACCTGATTACAATTACTGTATATTTTGGAGGAAGCACAATAAGTTGTTGGGCAAAGAATCCACACACTACATAACTTCGTGTTGTAGAAAACATTGGGATTTTCTTTCTGGTGTCTTTCTAAATGCTCCAAGAGGCTGATTTTCATCTGCTGTGTCATTCCCATTGTTTAAGTTGCCTTCCAGGTTCTTCCATTATTAATAAAAGGTCTGAATCACCTGAATAGTCTTGAATGGTCAGCATCCCTACAAAAGAGATTTTGTAGAGATCCACTAAGTTTCCATTCCTAAACCAAAGGATTTAAAAGATTTTTTTTCCAGAGAATAATAACAGCAGTTATGAAATGAATTTTAATGTACTGTCTTTGGATAAGTGGGAAACCTTCTGTCACCCTCTAAAAAATGTATCTTTGAATCAAGAATGGTAATATCCTGGTAACAGCAGCTCTGAAACATTTTCCCACATGAACCTCCAAAATTACTAGTTTTCCTTCAGCTGTCATTTATGTCTTTGTAGTGCCTATGTTGCCTTATATTACATATATACATATATTATACATATATCTTCCTTGTATATACATATATACATATCTTGTATATACATATCTTCCTTGTAGAGATAGATGAAGACCATAACTATCTAAGGTAAAAAGTGAGGAATTATTTTCCTCTAAGATTGTTGAGCTTGTCAAGGTTGTTGAGAGCCTTGGATCCCTTTCTGTTCCAAGTGGTTCTTGGGTTTGTACTTTTTGCTTCAAATGTGCAGCCTAACAACTAACCATAGTCTGATCAGAGATGTAAATTAACATATTCTCCTGAAATTCACTTAAACCCACAAAACTCTTCACTCAAAATTGGAGAGAAATATCCTAGCACTGATTGAGAACAAATCCATGGTGAGGTCAACTGGCCCGTCAGTGCACCCCAAAGCATAACTGCATTGTATCAAGATGACATTTGTTCCACAGTTTTATTTCTATGACTACCAAGCCTGATCCAAGCTGCTCCTAGTGATTATCTAGGACTCGTTTTCACTTCCTTAATAATAAGTTGACAGCATGCTGGAGATAAATTGATTCATGCAGCTACACAATTGATTAAATCCAAACTGGAAGGAGATGGCTGTTGCCATGCAAGTCAGCAGGAATCCTGATTTTGCTTACTTTCCTCCTCCTCTCTTCTGCACTCAGGCAGAAGGGAGGTTTGCTGGGTTTGTCAAGACAACTTTGGGAGGGATGAAAAAAATTAGCAGAGGCACAAAGTGCTTTCACAGAACAGATAAACAGAGCAATTGTGTGTGTGTACACAGGGAAGTAAAAATTGTAAAAAGCTTTATCATTTGAGTCTCTCTTAAGGACCAGATCTGTAGTGTGTCCAGTCCAGAAAGGAAAAGGACACTTGTTGCGAGGTCTTGGCAATGTCAGAGGAGTGGAAAGAAAGCAGGATGATTGCCAAGCATGTCCAAACCTCCCTTATGTGCTTCCCCATATGCACATGCACACAATTAGTCTCAGGTAAGGAAGCCCAGGAGCCCTTGTCAGCTTCACACCAATGTGGTTTTCCATATAAATTCTACATCTAAGAAAATGAAGGAAAAGTAAGGAAACCTCAACTAAAACGTGCTCATGTGTGAAATAATAGGAATTAACACAAAGCCATGGTAGGTCCCACACCAGTATTTTGAGCCAGGTTGTTAACTGGGGCCTATGAAAAGCCTGAATGTCCATCAAGATTTGAAGTTGTAGAAGAAGCCTTAATTTTTCCATTTCCTAACTTATTGAAGACTTGACTTTGCAGTTCAGTCTTAACTTTCCTGACTTGTCATTTTTTCAGTGTCATTTTCAGAAACCACAAAGCCACACACTGACTCCAGCAGCAAACTGGTGGCTTTTGGATGCCTCATCACCAACATGTTTTGATGAGGCATCAAAGAAAAACTGAACCAAGAACCTTGTTGCTGAGATTTATAGCCACACAAATCATGGCCTCACCTTGGAAGTGTCTTGAATAAAAGAAACAGAAATTTTCCTTCTATCTGCAGAACCCGATGTGGTCTCACAACAGCTGAGGATCCTGTGCCCTGCTTTAGAGAATAAAGGCTTCTTAGCTGTTTTTAAGTAAAAAGCAGCTTTAGACTGCTGTGGTATTTTTAATGGCTAAGAAAAACTACCAAAGGGAATTGCCAAGTAGTAATGCAATTTAGTAGGCTAATACTCACTTGTACTTTGAAAGAAAGCCATTAAATTATGTCAGAATAAAATATGCTGAAGAAATACTTGTAACGTATGTATACAAACAACTGACACAAACATATTTAAGGCAGGTTGCCACGGGAGGAGACAGTATTAGGGTTTCATTTCAAACAAAGTCAATTGTAGGTACCTGATGTGTCCATAAAAAGGCAGAGGCTCTGGGTGGTGGGAACAGAAGGCAAAGATGTTTATTGGCCTCAGGCGTAAAAAAGTCATTGGTATTTTAAAGGATAGATTTAGGTTGGGTATTAGGAAGAAACTATTTACTGTGAAGGTGGTGAGGCACTGGCAAAGTTTGTCCAGAGAAGCTGTGGCTGCCCCATCCCTGGAAGTGTCCAAGGCCTGGTTGGTCAAGGTTTGAGCAACCTGGTCTAGTGCAAGGTGTCCCTGCCCATGGCAGGGGGGTTGGAATGAGATGATCTTTAAGGTCCCTTCCAACCCAAACTATTCTATGACCCTTTCTTGTGACAGCCACCCTCCAAGCTCTGATGTTTCTGAGGCAGAAATCCATCCATACTTTCTAACACTTCCTTCACCTCTCAGATTTGACTGCTTTCTAATTAGATCAGGATGTTATTTTTTCTACATTTGCTCTCATTTAAATATTTGGTTAAATACTTTCTAAATCAGCTAGGAAAATATTCGTATGAGAAGTCTGATATTTCAATAAGATACAAAGCAGAGACCTGCTGTTCTTTCCTAAGGAACAGTCTCAGATCTACAGATATTCAAAATTATAACCTGACATCTGAAAGCCTGAGATTTATTCCCCTCCTGTTGACCTTAATACAAAAATACTAAGAATTAATTTCAAAATTCAGTGTCTGCATTTAAGAAGCCTTTCTTCTTCAGAATATTGCCTCTGAAGATTGCTTTTTCAAGGAAAAGCTGAAACAGTTTCTGAAACTGTGATGGGTTAATTTTCCAGAAATCAAGCTGCACTGAAAACAGCAATGAAAATTGACATTTGACAACGGCATTACATTATTTAGTGCTGACATTAAACAAGTAATATCTTTTGCTGCCACTGCAAAGCCTTATATTGCATCTATCAAGCACTTTTCAGGTTTCCAATGCAGTCAAAATGCTAATCAAGTTAAATAGTTACTGGGCACATCCTGATTTAACGTTTGCTTTGATTCCAGTAGCTGCAAACTTCACATTTGGTTATTAGGCCTGAAGTTCAAAATACTACATGGTGTCAGAGAGGAGGACAAGGGCCACGAGAACCCAGTTACCAGAAAAATGAAGGATCAGCAGGCAAAGGTCTAGAAATCAGCTCATTTGGACCCAAGTTAAATGAAAAAGCCAGAGGCAAGAAGATGAATGTTAGGATACACAGACTTCCCATTTGCAAGATTAAATAAAGATAATGAAATAACTATTTTCTTTTTTCCTCTGCACAAACCAAGTCAGCCTCTAATCTCTGAATACTACTATTATTATGCTACATTAATATGCAAGACAATACTTTTTCACTATTTTGAACACTCTACAGGAGTCTGGTGGTAAATATTTCATTTTACAGAAGGAAACACTGCAAAAGGGATGGCAAGTAGCACTCTCTAGACCACACAATAAGACAGAAGCACGTATTAAGGTAATTGCTTCATCCTCAGGATATTACAGCATGCTAATATTTCCCAAGGAAAATTCAAAGTCTCAGCCCAAACGCAGCATGAAAACACAGCACACAGCCCTAGCTCCTGGACAAACATCTCACAAAGTATTTTCCTTAGAAAAACCTGGAGTGGCCAGCGATGCCTTTCCAGTGAATCATCGCATTTCTGCCGCTCTCCAGCTACAAGGGCAAGAACCTGCACCACTTGTTTGCAGTATAATGAGCTATTAGCACCTTCTCTATGGCAATTCACTGGTAGAAGGTGTCACAGCACAGTTCTTCGGGGCTGTAAATGAAATTCCTGCAGTTAGCAGATGCTGCCAGGACACGGCTGTCTGCTCCTGCAGGCAAATATTTTGCTGCCCTGATTGTTAAACTCTGTAAACCCCACTGGGGAAAGTCACGGCCATCTAAACAACTCCTATAAGGATCTCCATCTATTTTACAACTAATTTATGTGTTCCCTGTGGAGAAGTAACACCATTCTTTGAACTGCAGCTGCTTGTTGATCTCAAAACACGCTCAAAGTGTGGGTGTACGAGGAATCCCGGGATGAGGCAAAGTTCATCCTATACCAAAGGGCTTTGTGGAAGGATGACATTGCACTTGCTCTAAGCATCCTTTTTTTTTTTTTTTCCTTTCATCAATAGAATCATAGAATCATTAAGGTTCAAAAAGACCTCCAAGATCATCGACATGACAACTAAACCAGAGCACCGAATGCCATGTCCAGTCATTCCTTGAACACCTCCAGGGATGGTGACTCCACCACCTCCCTGGGCAGCCCATTAACAACCTTTCAGTGAAGAAATTCTTCCTGATGTCCAACCTGAATCTCCCCTGGTGCAGCTTGAGGCCATGTCCTCTACCCCTGTCACTTGTTGCCTGAGAGAAGAGACCTCACCTTGCTACAACCTCCTGTCAGGGAGCTGTAGAAAGCAACGAGGTCTCCAATGTTCACATAAATTAAAGAGTCAAATATTGAAGATAAGTGTGTCTAAATATTTGAGATAGTCTTGACATATAAAGTATTAGCAGTAGTTTCTTCAGTAGGCTTCAAATAAGAAAAGGCAGCCTGAAGGCAAAGACATGCTAAATTAAGGTATTTAATGAAAACTGAAGAAGGGAAAAGGCTACTATAGAGCACCTCTCACTGCCACACAGAAATCCACTGTTCAGCCTCAAGAAAGATGGAAACAAAATCTCAGTATTGCCCAAAGGATGAAGCTAAGGCTCTAGCTGAGGGAGGGATAACAGGAACAAGTCATGTTTTGGGAAAAGGTGGCGAAGTGAGACAAAACCCATCCTGAACAAGGAAAAGGAGGTGCCACCTTAAAACCTAAGAGAAACAGTGAAAAACAGTGTGACTGAAAATTTCTCTGAAATTTGGCAGGGAAGAGCTCCCTGGGAGATCTCATAACACGAGATCTCAAGAAACATGAATATGCCTCCATTTGTGAAGATAAAAAATTCAAGTCCAACTGATTAAATCGATTTGCCCCAGGCCATTCAAAAGTTTCAGAACATCTGGATGTCCAACCAGAGACCTCCACTGAAAGCCAACCTCTGCATGGGGAACTTCTGTGGCTGTCAGACTTGGTCTGGAAGATCAAAATAGCAACAGAAGTTATTTCTGATCCTCCACCAGAGCATCACATACCCAGCAGGAGAACTGTCCCTGTGAAAGGACAGATGACTTGTATTTCTGGGAGCTCATTGAACTCCACTGATCATATCACTTTCTCTTCAGTAGGAAAAAAGTAGCAATGAATGGACAATGCCAAGAATTTGCAGGTTTAATATCATCATTTTTTTGTATTCCCTTCACTTAAGATTGTGACTTTATCCAGGACCCCATTCCTAAATATTATTCCTAAGTAACCTTGAAATTTTTAGTGGAATATGTGAGGTAATACTGTCTTTTTAATAACTATGGAATAAAACATAGCAAATATAAGACCAAATACAGAAAAAACCCTCTCCTTTTACCAGATCCACTCTCATCTTTCACAGATATAAATATAGAAGAGACGGGCAATTTCTCAAACAACAAACAAAAAAACCCACAACCCCCCCAAAAAGCAAAGAATAAGGTATTTTTATGATTTATTTTGAAAGGAACTGAAAATTACGAATCACTGGTTCAATTTTTAATTGAATATTCACGACATCTTTTCTTTTCCTGATATTTTCAGAATACATTAGCTCAGCAGTATCTGGAGTTTACAGTAGCAATTAGCATCCCGGGGAGTCAGCCACAAATAACAAATTCATAAACAAAGTAGAATTAATCAAGGGAAGAATTAAAAATAGGGAGGAGTTTGCATAATCTTAGAATGACAGAACAGCCAAGAGAAGCCCTTGCTCCAGGCAAGGATTAGTCTGTCAAAATTATGGTCAAATATTTAAACATGCTTCTTTTTCCTTAATGGTTTCTGAAGTTAATGCAAGGTAATTACATAATTAAATAATAACTATATTATGGCCTGTCTAACAATTAAATTCAAACCGTAATCACCTCACTAAACTTCAAGATGTCCTTGCAAGTTTTTCATTTCAGTAAGAGAAGGAACAGGGAGATGCTCTTAACCATAAACACATAGGCAGACAAAATAGTGGTCAACAGTGTATGGTTTTGGGGAATGAAGTCCCAAAGCAAAAGCATTCCTAATGTAAAGACATGGAAGAAATGTAATCTGCCATTACACTATTAGGTTATTAAATCAACAGCAAGTGAAAATTAGCCCATCCATTATTTAACGTGCACAAGATGGAAAGTGGCAATGTGTGAAGGTACAGCACAGAGCTGCAATCTCACCCTCTGCTCTCTGAAATCTGCACTTAATTCAATGAAACACCAGTATATCTTTAGTTTAACCAGGCTTTGCTCAGATAGTGCCCCGATGTCACACCTCATTATCAAGTCCTGGATGTCAGGCTACAGCAACTGGAGCACATGGTTTTCTTGAACTGGAGAGAGGGAAGAGGATGGACAGAGAGCAAAAGGCAAAGAGGTCACTTGTCTCATTTACTTTTTCTTACAGTTAACAGCTCACGACAGAAACTAGAACCATAATTCTGAAATTCCAGTCATGCTGCTGCATTAGGTGACAACAGACTTCATAGTCTGCCAGGATTGTATGCTAAACCAAGCCAAAAACACTGGCCAGCCCTTTACCTGGTTCCATACTGGAACCTCAGACTGGGAGGCAACACATTTCCAGTGACTCTCCTATTTCAACTATTTGTATTATCAGGGCTTTAATTTCATTGGCAATAATTTTTGTTCCCAAGCTATATCAATCCAGAAAGAGTCCTCCTCAGAGAGGACGTTTTTAACAGAGCTCAACATGAAACACAGCAGAGATGGGGCTGCAGAACTTCTGACCAGCAGATGACTTTCTCAAGAACACCAAACTCAGAAGTGTTCTACTACCAGAGGGACAACTTGTAAGATTTGTTTGGAGTTTTTTTTTTTTTGAAGCTTACCCATTCTTTATATAACAGTACTTTAATGAACATATTTATAAGGAGAAAACCACTTGGAAGAAGAGTCCATGAAGTCTACTGGAAGGCTTGCCGTGGTAAGTCTAATTTACCTAGGAAGTGCTGAAATACTGACAAAGACAGAATCTTTAAAAAAAAATAAATACCAAAAAGAACAAAGACTGATCAGAGACAGAATCATCTAAGCTTGTCAGAACGGCAGGAAACATTGTCTGTCTTGCAAACACTTTACTCAAGTAGACCTTGCAAACTTACAGGAAAACTCACAAGTGCAAAGTTACTTACATCCTGAAACAGCAGCAAAATGAGGCTTTATTGAAGTGCTATGATTTGCTTTGCATTCCTATTTAAAAGAGTTTCCCTTTAGAACATCCTATTGAAAGGAAGAGAAGGGCTCTGAAGTGTTATTTTCCTTACATTTGTGAAAAAAAGCCTTTGTACCTAAGGTTGGTTGAGACCCACAGTGTTTTAGTATTCCAAAGTCCACTTAGATTATCCATCTCATACATGAAAGCACTGAGAACAATTCCACAGTAGAAAAATTAATACAGTCTTAAAAGAGAAAAATCAATGCAGCATTTGTACTATTTTTTCCCCCCAAGAACACTAAAACATTCACTAATTAGACTTCATAACACTCCTCCTGGCTAGGTAACAATTATTGCTTCCATTCCACAGGTTGCTAACGAAGGAGTTTCGCTCAGTTAGAAGTGAAAGGATCAATATCAGGCCATACCACGTCTCAAAAGGACAGAGGCCACTGCAACTTGATCAATCCACTGGGTGACAAGACAAGGTGCAATTAGTTATGCTTTTACTCTGATCAAAGAGAGAAATTTCTAATGGACTGCCCTGCTCTGGCACAATGTTCTGCTATCTTCCCTCATTGTAACAGCAAAATTACAGTGAAAAGAAACAATTTTCTACAAAGCAAGTCCCAAACACAACAGTGCAGAAGCTATTTTTGCATCCAATGCTCAATGTTTCGTGCTGCCTCTTTATTCTTACGGCAAAGGGCACATATTTCATCAGCTGCAAGCTCAGAAGTGGAGCTGTACACAAAATGAAGAGATCTCATGCCTTAACATACAGGAAAGCAGATGAGTCACTTTAAATTATAATCAATGGTAACAATAATCCTACAGCTAAGACTTGAAAAACCAAAGAGATATTTCTCAAGTACTTTCATAAATTTTCATAAGGGGCATTTCTACCACTTAAACTAATACAAAGCAAGAGATCAATATTACAAGGGTTTCTGTATCGTACAAGGGAGATTTGAAAAAATTCCAGTTGCTTCTCTGTTTCAGCTCAACCTATTTAAATCTCTTTGTTCCCACTGTCCTTCAGCCACACACAGTAAAAATGAAGCTCTAATCTCTCTAAATATATGCAATATTTTATTATTTGCACAATTTTATGCAAGGTATGTCTCTTAATAGAAGTATTTTAAGGATATTTATGGGCTAAAACAGAACTGATAGAGAGCTATAAATCCAAGCCAGTCATGAGAAGGCATTTTTATTTCCCTAACCCTTATACTGACTGGGCTTGGATTGCCAGGAAAACTCAGCACCGGGCAGGCTTTTCAGTTCTTCAAGACAAAAATACCTCATCTTCCATCCCCTCCCATTTCTTTCAGTCTCCAGCCTTCATTTTAAATCTCTGCAAAGTCTTCAGAAAGCAAAGTTGGGCTGACAGTCAAACCAAAAGCCTGAAACACTTCTGTCCCTGGAAACAGCACAAAACCTCCCGTGTATTGTTCCAACAACCACCTTTCACCACAGACTGCTCCACTCAGTAGGTGTTTTGGTCACCATTCAGGACATGACCCAAAAAGGCAGCTGGGCCAACTCAGCTGTGGCAGGGACCTTGCCAGTGCTGTCAGCTCCACAGTCTGTGCTTCAGTCCATCATCCTCTGGCCCAGACTCTGATACTCTCATAAACAAGGAGACAGATTATAAACTGACTTGATATATTGCAATGATGGAAATGACACAGGTGGAAACACACTTTTTCTTTTTTGGCTATGTGTCCTAATTCCTTTACCTCCCCCCATGATACGTTTGGGGTTTTTTTTCCTGTTTATTCTCCTCCATATGTTTCTTTATAATAGAGAAAGCACAAATAAACTACAAGGTACAAAAAGGAGAAGAGACATCTCTCTATAATTACAAATTTTGGTGTGCTATGACTTCTTTCTGGTGAGCACTTGGAGAAACAGATTTTAGGTACAGGTTCCATTAACAATAATGGGACAAGATTCAAAAGTGATAAAAACTGATGCACTTCAGAAGTGCAAAGGCTTCAGCTGGAGGCTTTGGGCAATTTTTCTGTTTGCTCTGCAACAACTGAACCTGCTAATCTAAAGAGTAAAATCTGCAGCCTTCCAGGCTGCTTCACACTGTAATACAGTGGCCTTTCTCTACTTTCACAGTGACAAAAGCTACAGCACAAATCTCTGCCCAGGCACACCAATCTTACAGTGTTGCAGGGAAAGGATTTACTGTTCTGCTTCCAAAGCAGTGTCAGGGTTTCGATCTCTGGTTCACTACCTCTGTATGGTGTCCACTGAAGTGCTCCAAGGAGACAAAACCACCCGAGAGAAGTTAACTGATGTCAGAAAGCATATTTAATTTGGTATAAGAAACACAACAGAGGAGTACAAGAACTACCAGCACACCCAGCTTAGTCATTTCCACGGTATGAAACAATGGATTTACACTAATAGGCTTTAGCTTGCTTCTCATTAGGGAATTATTTTGGACCCCATGAATGCCTAGTGAAGTAGTAGGGAGGCACATATGTGCATGGGGATTCCCCAAATCAATGGAAAAGAGGTGTTCACAATGCTTGGATTCCCCAAGGATAGTGTAGGCAGCTCCTCACTGTATCACTTACAAAAAAGTGTATGATAGCCACCCCAAATCAAAATGCCACAGGGTTTGTTTAAAACGAGGTCTGTAGAAGTTCTCTCCAAAATACCATTCAAGAGGAGAAAGCAATTAATAGTTTTTAGGTAATGTGATTAAAGAAACCACTTTAATCCTAATTGGCAGCATAAAGAGATAAATACAATGAGTTTTGATCTGGAATTGAGCATCTAATTTCCACAGGACTTGTCCTGTTATAGAGCTAAGCAAGAGGAGTCGAGAGCTCTACCTGTCCTGATGAACCCCTGCCATCCCTAGGGCTTGGAAATAGCCTCATGAATTAACTTCTCATCAAACTGCCATCCATAGCAGGAGTTTTATCGTAATTTGGAGAGGGGAATAAGGTTCTTGTTATTTAACATCCATTTGCATGAAGGAACTCAAGAGCAAACAAAAAACAAGTTTCTACTGGGTGAAAACAAGCCAACCTATTGCAAATGAAGCACTTATCTCAAAGCCTGTCTGTGTCAGACAGCTGTGCCAACTACCACATGCTGTTTTTACGTTGGAATCACTCAGAAATCTGAAACTGAATTTGTCTTTCCACACCTGCTCTGGACTGGACAACACAGAAAAGCAAGCACTGATTAAAGGCAATCTTTATTCCACTCAGCCATGTGCTTTAGAGGCTCCCTCTGTGCCTGGTTTGCTCTTATCAAGAGCTACTGATGAACTTCTAAGGAAACTCCCCAAACATTTCCAGACACCAAAGCACAGCAGTGTGGGGGCATCAGGGAGCTCTTTCCCCACATTTCTACAGAAATGCCAACATTTGCTGCCTGTGATTTCCTCATTGTCACAACCACTACCCAACCCTGCCCTCAGAACCCATTGCACCCAGCTCTCTCCTGCCTTCCAAGGCGTCCAAAAAGGGGAACTGTGTTCTTAGGTCTAAGCCCCTTTATTCCACATCATCCCAACTCTTTTAAACAGTGTGCAGTGGTTTTGTGTGAAACATTCACCTACCTCGGTTTTTACTGACCTTATCCAGTACCTCCTGGGGTGACCCTGCCTGAGCAGGGAGGTTGCTCCCTTCCAACATTATCCATTCTGTGATTCTGTATTTCTTCCCTCTATCCAATTATCCTGGGGATCATTTTCCTGTAAGAATTTGCAACCAGGCTCTACTTTAAATATGCAGAGTGCTAGAAAACACTTACTTGTGCTAACTTAGCTAGACATGTTTCTAGCCATGAACACAAATCTGAATTTCACGGAAGCTGATGTACCATACCCCTGCTTTACCAACATACATCTCTAATGCTCTTCCCCCCGACTCCCCCAAATTCTTTAAATAATTTAACATATGAAATTGGAAGGTGCTGGTTTTCTTGAATAAGTTAGAACTTATTCAAGAGCCTCAAACATGCTCTGATGACATTGAAGGAGGCAGACAGAAGCCAGCAACAAGCATTGTTGCAGCTCTCTCTTAGTAGGCACAGGGAGGTTTGCAAATATGTACTGAGGATGAAGTAGATACTGCTTTTGAAAAGCAAGTGCTTTGCTCAAGTTTGCTCAGTAAATTTCAGAAACGTTATCATTAAAAATTAAAATTAACTTTCAGTTGCTTGGGCTCTATACTCTGTTTCAAGTGGTTTTAGATGCAGTGGTGGGGTTTACATAAAAAATTCTGAATTTTTGCTTGAGGATGTTCCTGTATGATTGCCAAGTCTTCCTTTAAACTAATTTCTCCTCCCTTCCTGTCCACTCTTGCATTTATCAATACTGCACTTATTAATTTTTAAAGGTTGCCCTTCTTCACAAGAGCTAAGTAGGAAAAAATGGAAAGGTGGAACCATGGCAGATAACATAAATTTGTCAAATTATTTCCTTCTCTGTTCATAGCTGCCAAAACTCAAAATACCTCCCTCTTTATGACTTCATGCACTGCTGGTGATTTAGAAGTGAAGTAAGAACTCATTCTTTTGCATTTCAACAAACATGACGAACAGCACATTGGCGTGAATGCTTCTTTTCAGTAACGACTGCCAATCTCGTCTGGCCAAATATGCTTTTTCCTCCTTCTGTGGAGACAAAGAAATCTCCTGGTTGGCCCCTTTCCTACAAATCCAGATGAATCCTGTAACTTCCGTGCACTTTGTCAGTTCTGAGCATCCTGCCAGTGATCAAAACTCAAAGGGTTCCTACTAAAAATACCACCTGCACTGAGCTGGGTACAGTTCTTCTCCAAGTTCTGCCCCAGTTCTTTTCCACACCAGTGTTGTCACATTTATTGTTAGGACATTTAACATAAGAAATTCCTAGACCAAGCCCCTCTCAGTGGTCCTCTAAGGTGGTACTTTAATACAGGTAAAAGAGAATGAATAATCTCAACAGAAATAAGAGATTCCATTGCTTTCTACAAGCTACTGCCTTCCAGATCATGTTGTGGGCTATGGGACTCATGGTGCCATTTTTTGATACAAAGAAGTCACTAAACTGCTGAATTTCTCCCCAAAAGCCTTTTTCTTCCAAATTAAGTCACATTTGAAGTAATAGTTAAAAAAAACTACGTGTTTTCTCTTTAGCCATCAGTAAACTTTCTTTAAAGGAACTGCAAAAGCTAAAGCAAGAAAAAACTAATCCAGAATCACACAATGGGTAAGGTTGGAAGGGACCACAGTGGGGTCATCTGGTCCAGCCTCAAATACCACAAACAAATTCTGTTTAACCCTTCATATGCTGAATTATCCCTTAAAGACTACAAAGGTATTCAAGCTGTGGGTAATGGTGCACTTTATAACCAAAGACACAATCTGAGCTGCAAGATCTATTTGCTTGAGCTTCAATACTAAGAAAAATACTATTTCTGTCTACCATTCTGTTCAAAAGCAGATGAACAATTTTTGCTCAAAGTTTAAAAACCATGTATTAGTCTTCAGGCAGATATCAGGACGGGAAAAAATCCTCCTCAGAGGAAAAATTCAGAAAGGTTTAATGCCACAGTCAAGGAATTAGGATGGAAATATTCATGCAACCCTAAAAGTGAAGATTTTTGCAGCTCCTTTTGTAATCAGTGTGGATGTATTTAGGTAAAATCTAATTTTCCAGGGAAATCATAAATGCCTCATTTTCATGAGAAGCCTGAGGGAGACTATATGTACCAGAGATAATACAGAGATTGTATCAGGCATAGAACGCAATATCTTTGGATATAAATAACATGAGGAAGCACAGATGCAATTTCATCAAATACCACCTCTCCAGAGTACACACAAGACTAGACCTCTTTCTTAATATACAGTGAGCATCTTTCTGGTATATTTAGAGGGCCCCGTAAAGCAGGATCCAAAACTGCCCTGACTGTCATGTTTTAAAACATGCCTCTCACCTGCCAGGTGGCAACGTGCTTTCTCTGCCCAGGCTTGAACAGGGCTATAAATTGCTTTGCAAAGAGTCCATTGTGCTGGCAGGTTATAAAGTGCTTTACAGCACAGGTTTGCATCCACATTTTACAGCCCAGCTCATCTCTGCAGCTACACGGTTGAATGTTTTAGCTCTTGGCTAGGAAGAACCACAAATACCTGTAGCTTTTCCTAATATGGCTTCATTTCTCTCCAGAGAGGACTGAAAAAAAAAAAACTTTTGCAGTAATTTGGCCATTGCCAAATACTGTTCAGTGCAAAGTTTACACAAATTACAAGAGAAATGTAAATATTTCCATGTTTTATGAATACTAAAATGAGCAGTCATTAACCAAGTACAAATATGGACATTCTATCATCATTAACAGGGATATACTCCATTATTTCAAACAAAATATTGATGTTTCCTTGCTTTCTTCTTTCAGAAAAAGACTGTAGCTCAGCTGTTTTAAAAATGCTCTTTCTTTTCTACTTTTTTTTTCCAAACCTTTATCATCACCTTTGAAATTTGTAGCTATAACTTGAATAAAGGATGTGGATATGGAAGAACAGGAAAGTTCTGAGTACTATTTCAGATCCTGGCAAACATCTTGGAAATAATAGATGAGTCTCCAAACAACCACCTGAGGAAGTGGTTAAAATCCAATTCCTAAATCTCAAGAATAGATCAAAAATAAATACAAAGAAAGAAGTCATCTTTCCACAGAGGTGCTGGCATAGGCCAGGTTTTGTTTCAGAGTCCCAAAAGCTTAGTTCTCAAAAAACTGAGAGAACTCCAAATTTAATTACTTTCCCTAACATTCACTCTGTAGCCACACAGAGCTGGATTTCTCCCACCTCTCATGACACTGTGAATGTCTTGACTAGTGGGTGAACCAAAACACATCTCCTCAGGCCCTTCTATGGCAGCACATTATACAGAGCACTTTGCATATGGTATATGACCAGCAGCAGGGTCAGGGCACTCATCCAGGAAAGGAAATCCATACTTAATCCCATGTGCCACTGAGTGTTTCTTTAACACAGGCTAGTCTTGATTTCACCTTCATAACATTTTAGAGACCAAACTTTATTTTCTATTGTAGAATATTCAAACCATATCAACAATTCTTGTCTTACTTTTTTCTGCTTTCCTCTACACAAGTTTGTTTTGTTTGGTTGTTTGTCTGTTTGTTTAATAATTTGTAGTTGGGTTCAAATAGAATTCTTTTTCTTGAAAAATCAGTTTTTCACATGTGACCTCCCCAGCCTTAGTGTTTGGTGTGGCTGGTTCTTCCCACCTTTCTCCCTCCCCCAACAGAGGTTCATTAGACTCAGGAAAACACAGCAATGAGTCAAAACACAAATGGAACTATTTCCTTTTCTGGCCATTCGTGGCCACTCCAGTCTGACACATCCATAAAGCACCTCCCCAAGGAACTCAGGACAAATTTGCAGGAGACTGTGCAGACAACACCCTGCCCACCTCAGTCTTCTCAGGAGGGCTGTGGAGATGCCCATCCTTCATTGCTGTTGACACAATGCTTTGCTCATTCCCAGGTTTAATGACTGAAACATCAGCCCAACAAGCAGCATTATATCACAGTATTCCTCCAGTGCATTTAGAAAGGATAATGAGATAGACTAAGATCAATGTTGAGGAAAGACCAATTTTGCCAACAAAAGAGTGATGAGCCAAAACAGCATCCAGAAGGTATAAAGTTGTTAGAAGAACTAGCTTATCTTTTCATTGTGGCCCCTGCGAGTATCTAAGTGGAGAAAAAGATGCACAGTCATGACAGTCTGTAGCAGTGGTTTCTAAACATTACCAACCACAAATTCACTTTCATTTACTCTGCCAGGCTCTTTCCCCAAATCTGAAAAACACTGGTCTAATAGGGAGGCAACCACACAACCTATCACACTCACAACTCATTTCTGTGACGCTGTGTTACCTAGAGGTTCCCACCAGGCACAGGATCATTCCTCTAGGTTTGACCTCATCTCTTTTGCAGAGGTTAAAGAGCAGAACTGTAACTTAAATCAAATTCATGAACTGATGGAAAGGTCCTGACTCAGGGCAGAACACAGCACGCGTGTGGGAGAGCAGCACAAATATTCATTGGGATTTTTGCTTCCCCTTAGTCGCTCACTTACCATTAAATATACTTCAATGTTAGTATCCCCCACCTAAAAATTAGGACCTGACCTATTTGCTGGGCATAGAGAGAGTAATTAAAGCAAGTCCAAGCAGATACAGCAGCTCACAGTGGCCTCTTTCTTTCCTGTAGCCATTTGGTAACTGTGTCTGATTTCAAAAGAAATTTTAAAATCCCAAATGCAAATTTTACACACATGAAAACACCCCACGTCGACACCAACTAGCTGATTAGTATTTTAGATGCAGTAAAATCAAAAGGCAACTTCATATAAATTTTTAAACCCATTTCCCCAAAGTAAATCCAATGGCTCAGTAAGACTTTACAAACTTTCCTTTCTCTACCAAAGGAATGGGTTATTATTTTAATTAATAAAGAACATGTGGTAGAGATGTACATTTTCACCTTCAGGGGAACAGGTGAGACAGTGGGAGGGTTATGAAGCCATTTTGTCCCTTGTCAAGTATTTCCAAAAATGTTTGATCTCAGATATGTTCAGCTTTGCTCAAAAGACCCAGAGGAGGTTGGCCTGGGAAAAGGGGGTGGCAAGAACCACTGGCAAGCTGGTAAGACAGATTTTATGCTCCTATTTCATTTTACATCTGCTGTCAGCAGGTCTGCTAATAAGAAGACAGAAAAAAACAAACAGTGGAGACAACAACCAAATTTTATGCACAACCGGTTATTGCCTAAATATTATTTTTGAGTTTTGTACTCACAGACAATACAGTAATGGGGTGTGTTTATTTATGGAAGGGAGACTGCACTCAGTTTAGCACTACAATAAACTGAGAGACATTGCAGTGATATGTCAGAAAGGCTTGGTAGAGACTAAAATTAAAAGCAAGCCTCACTAAATCTTAAAAATGGGATGGTTACATCAACAACTTGATGTATAGCTCCTATTGTTGTCCACAGATAATAGTTATCTATTTTCTGTACCTATGAAGTGCCTTCTGTATTAAAGTACTCCTGCCATCATAAAACACTTGTGAAAATTACCAGCCAACTTCTCTTCTGCACTGAATATTAATTACTATATGAACATTTCTTGCTACACCGCTTTCAAAACATCTTCTCTCCCAGGATATTTAATTTCATGCGGAAAGTAATTTTTCATCAACCTACACAAATCAGTGAATGAAGAGGACATGGTGCATCTAACTGCCTGCCTGAGCTCCAGGAAAGCACTCCCCACTGCGAGTTACTGGACTTGAAACGAAACATTAATTAAGTTTTTTATTTATAAACAAAAATTGGTCAAAGGACAGATAGGAAGGGGTAATGGCAGATGCCAGTGGGTTTATAAATAAATGTTAGAGCTGTGAGGCAAATGCTGGCCCTGGGTTTAGTTAAAATGAAATGGTTTCATACATGTCATCAGAGGGAGCATTGCCAATACTATCAAGATGAGAAAGGTTAAAATACAGGTATGAGTATAGAGTGGTCAGATTAAGTTATAGCAAGCACCGCAAGTGAGGGGGAATAATATCAAACAGATATCTGAGAGGAGAGAAAAGCCTTGAAAGCAGCAACAGCAGAACCCCCAGAGAAAAAACAGACAGTAACTCAGACACAGCCTGAAACTGGCCAAGACAGCAAGGTCACTGGTTGCTTACAGAACACATCTATTAGCCCAAATCAGTTATTCCTGTTTGTCACAGTGGACTTCACATCAAAACCAGTTCATACACTTCAACATATCTCAGGGTTGGAAAGGTTCAGTGAGATTTCTGAGCACAGTCAACATTAATCATTCACAAGCTGGAGTTTTAAAATTAGTATGAAAGATACTGCAGTAAGCACAGCTCAGCCAAATAATAATTAAATGACTACTGTGAAGAAAAAAAAGACAAAAAGACTGCACTGTACAACTCCTTGATTCAAGGAAGGGGCGCAGGACCCAGCAGAAGTGACTCTGAACATTTCTTCTATTGGATACAAGGTGAACCAAAACCTCTGCTAGTTATTTTCTCTTTTTAGGCGCCGGCCCTGGAAACATTTATAAACAGCTCTGAATATTTGCTTCTACACATCCAAGTTGAAGTTTCTGCAAAAATGTTTCCAAGATCCGAACTCTGCTGTCTCCATCTCTACTGAATCTTTAGGAGGGGTTTATAAAGCTGCTCATAAAGCACAGCCTGAAAACTCATACCTTACTTCCCTAACAGAAGGAACTGATGTTTCATGCCATAAATTAATTTAGTTGTTGGTTCCTTTCACTTCAGTCAAATACTCAAACCTCTTGCTATATTATTCTCATTTTCTTCCCATTTTGGACTGCTATCAGATAGTCCTTGTGAAACATTTTGCACAAAATTATACTGGTCAAACCGTAAAGAAAGAAAAAAAGAAAAATATATCAACTTTCTAATGTTTTTAGCTACAAAGACACTTGTCTTGTTCTTGACAGTATGTTTATAAATAATTAAAATATATGAACAGCAATAATAGCAGAATACTTTCCTTATTAGGCTTGAACTCAACTTTCTATGTATATTATCACCATGATGAGCCTCTATTTATCTTGTCTGTGGTAATACTTTATAATGATTACATAAAGAAATCTATTTTAGGAAAGTTATATCTTTGATCTCTATATACATAGAAATCATTTGCAACTGACACATACATTACACATGCACATGATATTCTTCATCTCCAAACAAAATACTCATAGAATCATTTTGTTTCCTTCAGAAAAGTGCATTTCTGCCTCTCTCAGCACATATCATAGAATCATAGAATGGCTTGATTTGGAAGGGACCTTAGAGCTCATCTCATTCCACCTCCCTGCCATGGGACACCTTTCACTAGACCAAGTTGTTCCAAGCCCTGCCCAACCTGGCCTTGGACACTTGCAGAGATGGGGTGTCCAGAACTTCTCTGGTACTCTGTGCCAGTGCCTCACCACCCTCAGTGAAGAATTTCTTCCCAATACTAATCTAAACCTGTGCCCTGTCATTGTGGAGACATTCCCACTTGTCTTGTCACTCCATGTCCTTGTCAAAAGTACTTTAGGTACTGGAATGGGCTCTAAGGTCTCCACAGAACCTTCTCCTTTCCAGGTTGAACAACCCCAACTCTCTCAGCCTGAGTCAGAAATAATTGAAAACATACAGTGAAAATCAAAGAGGGTATTGATTCTTCAGGCAAGCATGTAGAATTCATCACATGGTAGGTTTGCTATTTGGATTTTTTTTTTTTCAATCAACTGCCATATAAAGACATCCATTTAAAAATCCTGCCTGCAAACAACGAGGCATTTCTAAGGCTGGTACAGGTTGTGTGAATTTTCTAGAAAGCAGAGAAGGTGAGAAAGGTGAAGGAGGCTTTTTTTGCCTGGCCTTGTAGAGCGAGCACACAGCCAAGCCCTTTGAAGCACAGGACTTGGTTCACAGTACTGCTGAACTTGCCTTGCCTCCAACATCACCTTTCCCACCATGTGCTTCATCCCCTCTCTCTGAAGCCATGTCTGACATAAGGTCACTTAATTTTCCATGTATTGCCAGTCCTGAAAAAGTTCTGGCAGTTATGGACAGAACAGATTTCCACATGCTTTTTCCTTAATGTCTTCAGTAAATGCCTTAAATAGCTTGTGTTCATTACGTGCTTCACCTGACCATAGTTACAATGATAGTTACTAGACCACAGGGAAGATCCAGAGGGACAAAGCCAAGATGCTGCCTTTGGTCAGATTTGACCTGCATATTCCAAAGGAAAAAGGAGGTCAAGACCTCTGGGAAAAGGAGAATTTCACAGGACCCATGTACTAAAGAAACAGTATCATCTCAGTATCTAATCAACAAGCTCCTATCAGTATCTATGTGTCAAATAAGAAAAAATAAGGTGAGGGAAAGCAAAGAGTGGGGGAAAACATATTTCAAAGAGAGAAAAAAAAATACATTTCTGAAAGGACATACCCACGGCATCAGCCAGCTAATATTAGTTGAGGATGCTAATCACTATCTCATAATTAACAAAGATGAACCCATATTGTGGCTTTTAAAACATCATAACGGAGTCTGCATATTCCTTTGCCGTGAACTTTGATTCCTGAATGAGACAGCTCTTATGGGTTTCTCAGAGTTTCAAAGGGTCTTGGAAATGCTATGCTTTTTATCTTTATTTATCCCATCCACAAAGACATTCCTTGATTTAAGTCAGATTTAATCGCTGTATAAAACGGGGAAAACTGCTGTTAGGATGACATAGGCTTTTGTACATTAGTCCCAGTTTGATCCCAATGATCTGCAAGAGTTTGCTATGATTTGATGAACCATATTGACAAGGCAAAATGAATGCTGCAAAGCACTTATTTATCTGAAAATAAATATGTATTTGCCACCAAGACTTTGTCCAATATAAGCTCTAAACGCCAGAGATGGGAAAAATATGCTCCCCACTGGGGTACATTCTCTCTGCTAGAGTGTGACTAAATCTACTCTACTGGCAGACTAGATTTAATAATGTTCTTCTCCTTCCCAAGAATGTTATAAAGCTGCATTAACATCCTCAGGCAAAAGTCCCCACACAAATGAAAAGGAATATTGTTTCTATTTTAGAGATGTGATAAAACCCTTTAGTCAGCCACCTACATAGTAAGTGTTTCTACCCATCCTAGTTGCTGAAATTCCAAAATTCAGATCACCTTTAAGTTTAGAATAAAGCAGTATGGAAAGCTAAACTTGAGCAAATTCAGAATTGCAACTACCTTAGTTAAAGCACAATCCTGATTTATCACCCAATTCTGACTTGGAATCTTTCTGTCAGGAAGAAGGTTCAAGGCACATAGCAAATAAGATGGATTACATGGATTTTGGAGAAGATACCCTTTCATACATATATCAAACCCTCAACACCTCTTGAGAGAAAAATCCATAACCAGTACCATAGAAAAGAAACCACCAGGAAAAAAAAGGTAAAAAAAGCACTTCAGCACTCAAGCTGCAAGCACAAGGAATCAAACAAGCAGACCCAAACTGCAGTCCCCAAAATCATTTAAATTCAGCTTCCTGGCTTAGATCTCTTTGTTAAACGACCAGAAAAAACAGCTCATCCTGAGCTCATTCACAGAAACTTAAGGCAAAGCTCCAGTTTTATTGTTAATGTGGTACATGAGACAACAACCCATTGCTGATGCCTAAATGCTACGAAGATGAGCAAATTTAAAATAGACTAAGCACTGGTATCTACAACAGCAAGAGCTGGGCACATTACCAACACTTGCTGTACAAGTCTCTGCCTTACAGTTTTACTAATACACTTAATCCTCACCTATTTCACTTCTCTTTTTCAAAGCCTAAGTGTAAAATGGTACTAAATGAAGTGTGAAAACATAGTAATTCCCAGTTGCCTTATTAAAACATTGAAAAGGTTGCTGGAGAGGCAGCTCTGCAGTGTTGTATATGACCAGGTGTGGCCAAAGGAAACCTCATCTAGAAAGGGAAGTTCATGGAGATGATATCTTCCTACTTCTTCTGATTACTTGCTAAATAAATAAATATATTAACACTTAAATGAACATGGAAATTGTTGATTCCTTCATTATTTCTTCATCTGCACCAAGAAAAGCTTTCCTGTAAAGTAAGGACACAGTACTGGGCAGAGATTCACCAAAATCTTTCCAAGTGCTAAAATGTCATAGCGGCAGCGCAAACTACTCATAAAACCACTTAAGCTGCCAGTACCCAAAACAGCACATAAAATCCAGGAAACTTATGGGAATTACACTAGTACTTACATAAAAGCTTAGTACACAGTCAAATTCCTAACAACATCAGAAAGCTCCATCACTGACACCAAGTTGGAAACATCATGTGCAGGGCCAGTGCTCAGGCAACACTCCACAAACACGAATAACCCACTTGAGTGGCACCTTAATTAATGGCTCTTAAATTGCTGAGGAATACATGCATTTCTAAGATACATTTTCTAAGAATCCATTACAATGACCTGTCTGAAGTTCCTGTAAGTCTGTCTTTGAACAGTTCCTGTAAGTCTTCCTGGTTGCTGCTGTGATCTTTGATGCACCCTACATGCTTGGCAAACACCTGCACATAGGCAGGGGCACTGCCTTGCTGGGATGCTGGGAGATGCTGTTTTAGCAGACAAGGAAGGTGGTGGAAGGGGTGAAATCAATCAAAATGTTGGAGCTGATTTCAAGCTGCAGTTGCACAGCAGCTTCATCTGCTCTTCTGTCTCCCCTGTCCAGACCCAGATCTGCCACCTGGGCTTTCTGGCTTGACCCTGGAGCTGTCTTCTGGCTATGGATTTACTGGGCTGTGGACGATGCTGAGCAGTGCCTCTGGGCTCCAGTGCTCCCACGTGCCTTGCCATGACTGCGGCTCCCTGTTCAAGGTGCAGCCCCAGCCTCCCCTCCACCCTTTGGAGTGTATCTGCTCTTGCTCCTCATCAAGAGGCACCCGAAATCCTCACAAATCTTCATGAAATATTGCTGCTGAAAATGAAGCAAACCCAGGGAAGGCGTATCGGGATCATGATGTGACACAGCAGTGGGTGCCTTGTTACATGACTAAGGGCTGACAGATGTAGTCTGCTCCTTCAAAGTGATGTCATTTGAGGAACACTGCAAACCCCAGGAGGTAACATAAAACACTACCTGTGCCTGTTCTTGGAACAAAGAGCTATTAACTTGAAGTTTTATTCTTGCTAAGACTGGCATGATTGCTAACATGAGAATGAAAACGTCCACGTTCCTGGTGGTCCTCAGATTTCTGTGAGAGGTAAAAACCACCACTTCCCAAAACGTTTACAGTGACAGAACTACAAGATCATAGAAGTTAAAAAGGCTTTTTTCATAACTATCAGTCTGCTGTTTTAATTCTTCAGACAAACTTAGAAGACAATTTAGTTGTATTCTTTTTAGACCTGTATAAATCTTTTTGCTCCTGGCCTTGTTACCCATCCTGACCCAACTATAGCTTTCCAGGAAAGAAAGCAATGTACAGTGGGAACATCTTTCCCACCAGAACTATGAGTGGAAACATTAAACCTTGAGGCTTTTTGAGAAGCAGAATCAACATTATCAATTTGTCTGTGTGCCAATAACAAGATTAATCCACTGAGCACAAGAACTTTTTATTTCACATGTTTGACCTGGCAAAAAAGATGGAGATCCTTATATTCCAAAATGGATTTTGAGTTACAAAGCACATCCATACAGTGGGAAAAACTTGGTGACAATTGTAATTGCATACTCCAGGCTATTTTTGCTTCTAGTACCAATGCTTAACTTTCTCCTGTAAGCCCAAGGGACAGTAGATAGTCCTTGCCCAGATAAACATTAGTCCAGATACAGAACACAGAAAATTCAGACACATCTCTGACATGAGATAACATTAAATCCATTAATTCATTTGAAAACTAGATTTCTTATTCAAAGAATAATTCATAAATGCCTTCAAGAATAATGATTCAATGCCACGCACATGGAATTAACAACACAACTCCATTGCTCACTTGTGGCAATTTCACAGTGAACAGAGATGAAATGTCTTCCAATCTAAAGAGAGGATCTTTCTAAGATTAAAAGTAATATGTAGCTTTAAGTGAGTTAATATTTATGTTAGACCAGTGTAGCAACTCTAAATACACAGAGAAATGTAACTCAAGCTTTGGAGAAAACTGCAATTAAAAAATGAATTAAAATCAAATTAATCTTTGCCCTGTCCTAGTGTAATGATTAAATTGCAATTATGAAATCTGTAACAGAAAAAAATCTAAATAAAGAATAAATTACACATATAACTGAGCAAAGGCAGCTAAAGGAGAAATGTAGCAACTCAACAATAAAAGTGCTTTGCTTGAGGTCAAATCTTATTATTTGCACTGGAGTAATTTTGACTCATCTGCATAGCTGAAGATGACAATTTTATAGGAAACTTGTGAAGTTTTGAATGAAGTAGACCAACATTTGGAAAAGGATACTTCCATAAACAAATGTTGACATGTGACAGATGGACAGAAGAGCTATTTGAGGACTACTGTATGTACTCATGTTATTCATGCCACATTTTTCTTTACAGACTTCCTAGCAACAGAATTTCTAACTAAATTCCTCAGAAGCCACATTCTGTCTGAAAGACTCACTGTCCTCCCCCAAAAAAGGGATTTGGGAGGGTAATTCAAGAAAATCATTCAAGGAAAGTATTAAACAAATGCTCCTCCTGGCTAGCAGAGGAAGTACATGAGAGTTCTGAACTGGTTCAGTTGAAAATTGTTTTAAAATATTTTCCAGACAGGATTAGTTCCAATTGTGCAGCATTTTGTTCTGTTAAAGCCGAGCCCTGAAAACACTGCCATTACCTGTGAGAGGGAAAAAACCCACACATGCTGAAGGTGTGATTCCTCAAAGGTTTTACAGGGAAAATTCATGATCTGAGGGCATGAGCCAGATAACCACAAGTCTCTGGCCACAGGCAGTAATGCTGAAAGCTGTGAGCAACAGTGACTGCAATACTCCTTGTTGGCCACTATTTCAGCTTTTGAATTTCCTGTGTCTGTCAGCAACGCTGGAGATATTGTCCGTGACCACTGGCTTAGACATCACGAGGTTCAAGACCTGAAAGCCCCATGGAGCAGCCCTGGAGATCAGGGCGAGGGGTAATGTCCAGGGAGTTAACTTTGGAGCAGTGACACTGAATTTAAAATAATCAAAGTCTTCAAGGCATTAGACAACACATTTCCCCAAATGCCAAATACGCAGCTCTTCTGCAGCTGAAAAAGAAAGTGCTGCAGAAAAAAGCACCGGAGGATGACGACGACTTCCTTCATTTGCCAAAGGAACAGTAAAACATAAAAAGCCTAACCCTTTTGCTACAGTATGGTATTTCTGTGATTTTTTTACTAGATTTCGGAAAGGGTGATATGAGAATTGCACTGGAGATGATCCTAGTAAGCTTTCACCCTGACTCCACCTCACATTTTTAACACATTGCAGCAGACATACCACTTGAAGCCATGAATTCAGCACAGAATGAATATTTAAGAGCATCCAGGACAATGAAAACAAGATAGAAAAAAAAAGAGGATTATTGTTAAATGCATTTATATTCACAGCTATGAACACACTGTGTTGTTGCCTTGGGGTTTGTTTATTAATTTATTTATCTTTTTTCTTTTCTTCAAGCCAAGTGGGTTTTTATGGCTTCTCAACATACACAGCTAAAATAAGTAGATTTTTGGATATGAAACACACCTAAATTAAAATCATGGTCTGATACTGATTCACTAACAGAGCGCTATGCAATTTCCCAAGATCAAGGCAGGCATTTTTAAGCCACACAGTGAGAATTTATCAGGAATTACTCTTCATTCACTGAGATGTCACGAGGATCCCTTCAAGGTTTAACATGCATCGGATACACAAAACTGCGTAAGTGCCAAAAACTACTACTGCCACAGCAATTAGATTATTACAGATTAGATGAGATTAAATTCTTGCTTCCTTAAAAATCTCAAAGACACACAGATGTTCCTTATAACCTCCCCACATGTGTTTCAGGTACCGCTTGACCCTCCATTTTAACAGAGACATTACTTTTTAAGGCTCAAATGCCTAATTTTGAATGTCCAATCTACACTGAAAGTTTCTTCTTTGCCAAGCAGCAACTTGCCTGAAGATCAAAACCCTTCAAGTAGATAATTCTTGTTCTTATTTTCGCTCTGGACATCCTTTCTACAGAGTTAGGACAATGCTTCATCCCAGTTCCAGTTACAAAGGCCTTTGCATGTTCCTGTTACCTTAATACATATAGCAGGAATCCACAGGCTGTCAGTTTATCCCAGAAGATACAGGGATCAAAAAAGTATCTTTTTTTCTTCTAATCAAAACTAGCACGTAAAAAATATTATGCTAAAATCTATATTGATGGTAGTCCTTTCAAATATTGGCAGCAAAATGTCAAAATAGGAATCACCAGCGGCTGTGTGGACACAGATGGATGTGGCAGAGCAGCACAGCTCTACCTCGAAGCATTCATTTACCTGAGCTCCTGCTATTACCTGAAACACCCAATTTACCTACATTAGAGCCAGCTCAGTTTTTATGCTCTAGTTTTGATAATTCCTGTACTGGTTTTGATATATTATTGGGCGTACTTTCTTTTTTTTTTTTTTTTGGCCACAGATTTGGCCGCTTTCCTTTATCACGTGGGATTTTTTGCCATATATTCATTACGATATGGATCATAATTTTTAAGTAGAGAATCTATTACTCTGTAGTTCCCTGAGATATTTCTTAACCCCAGTCACAAGAAAAACCATAAGTTTTCATATTTAAAAGATGCAAAAACCTCACAAACCTCTGGAATAATTTACTGGATTTATGCCACTTTATGCTTTTTAATCACAAGGCCGATGAGAGATGCATTCATCTCCTGAATGCTGACTGGGCTCATGACACAGCAGTATTTCATCTCAGACTTCTGCTCACAGCATTTACAAAGCTAAGACATCTACCCATCTCTGGTCACTCACCTAGCAGACGCCCCCAGCTATGTCAAGTAAGTCACTCTGCAGCAATGTTTAACTTTTCCTTGGTTTTTATTATATAAAAACAACTTTTAGTGAAGATGTATTTGGTTACTTTACCACTGAGAAAGGAAAGCAATAAGGAGTGGTGCATTCTCCACTGCTGCATACCCTGAGGGATCAGGTTAATAAGAACCACGAATTAAATGGAACAGATAAATGAAAATCCATCTGCTGTTGAGAAAACCAAGCCTCACAGCCCTGAATCCCCCCATCGAAACTGTACAAATTTGTTTTCTGAATTAACATCAAAGGTTGTCAGTAAAAGACACATATGAAAAAAAAAAAAATGAACATATCACTGACTTTACTGTGGTTTTACCTTGTAAACTTTCTGTGGAAAGGAGCTGTGATTTCTTTTGCTGAATAGTAAGGCATAAAGCAGTCAAAAAAACCCATTATGTCCCCAAGTAAAACTTCAAAGAAGTTAAATCATTGATTGATTAAAGGAAAACATATGAAATAAAATTTATTTGGTGTTCTACTCGTATCAGCTGCAACTACCTGGATGTTAAAATTCAGCTTCCTGGCAAACATGTTTGGAAAACTATTCAAATTTACGCACCTATGTTCATCACAGTATTCTGAACCAAAATGTCAATCCCTAATTTAATTTGCTGATAAGAAATCAAAGCACAGTTCAATGGCTCTTTCAAGGCCCGAAGAGACATCAGTGATAAATTCCTATTTACATCTCCTCTCACTGAATAACTTGTTTTCCTTAGTACAGAGGTCAGTACAGTGCTTTTTGATATCCCTTATATCCCTTTCTCATCTGAAATATCAGAAGTGGAAACTTTTTTTTTTTTTTTTTTTGGTGTTACAGATCAACACTTTTATTTTTCCTCCGAGAGAAATCCCAATTATACTGTATTTCCTAACATCACACACAAAAATGCATCTTCTTACTGCATTCCTTTACTAGTTTCCGTTTAGCTGAAGTTACAGTTTACAACTTGGCTGTGAGAAATGTAACTGGAATAATTTCTTCCTGAGGTGACAATTAGAAAAGAAGAAAGAATTACAGAGGAACCACATGGACTTCTAATTGACTATCATGACAATTATATTATCCCAGGGATATTAATTTGAAGAAAGGGTCCTTGCAGTAAGACATTAAAACAACTATATTTTCTATGTCTTGGGTACCTTTTATCAGATGTTCTCAGTGCATCTACAGTCATTCATTAATTAATTAAACTGTAAGAACTCCCAGTGTCATCAAGCAATTACTGCTTATCTCTGCTTTATAAATCCCAAATCAGGGACAGGGACAGTTAATTCGTAGGAAGGTTTTAAGTCTGTCCTTCCCAACTGACATGACTTTAATGAATTAGGTTTCCTAGGTGGGTATTTGTGATACTTATGAGCTGTATGTGAGGCAGAAGGAGATGTGAAGCATAACCTGCTGCACACAAATGATGTGAAGAGCCAAAGGCACTGTAGGGAAGTGAACCAAAGGAGTCCTGCGACAAATCTAGTCCTCCCTCCCTCCCTCCCTCCCTCCCTCCCTCATAAAATGCACAACAGCCCCATGGTCCAGAGTTCCTTTACAAGAGAAGTTGCAATAATGGTTGAAAGTTGTAATTTCATTCATTTACACAACAGATTGCATTTTTATATGCCTTTTTTGGCTCGCATGAAAAACACTTCCCTTTAGCTTTTGCTCGTGATTGTCGCCCCTTTTGTAGCCCTGGGTGCAAACCTGTCACAGTATCTTCAAGTAGCTTTGATGACACACCCCTCTCTCTGGTACGATCCAGATGGAATTCTAACACCAATGACACAAAGTCCCACCTGCTGTCTGTTAATATACAACTGTGTGCAGTATTTTAGATGTAGTTTGTATGCTGGACTCTAGCCATCATTTTTTTAATGTCCAGGAATTCTGAAGCCCTTGTAAAAGTCTTATGGTTTAACTAAGAACATATTTATTATTTCTGTTTAACTTTAATTAGACCTTTGCCACAAATCAGAAGTAAAAAGAGAACACCGCCTTCTTCTCTAAAGTAGGTGTTTTAAACACCCAGAATGAGCAGAAGTATTTTTTTGGGGCAGATAAGTGCTATAAACACATTATAGAGAGGTTCCAGGACACAACGTTTGGCGTATAATGCAATAGCTTTTTCAATTCCTGAAGCTGAGACTCATATCTACACAGGACAGAAGGAAAATTAATTTGATGGTCTCAGCATAGACCTATTGGACCTAATTAACATTCCAAACCTCTTTTAGAAACAGTACTTGAGTAGTTTCTTCAATGAGAACCAAAATGAAATAACACTGTGAAGCCCGAGGTGACAAAGCTCAAAGGGAACAGACATTTTGGTTCATGATTATGTTTTCTGTATTAGAGGGAACAGGAATGCATATTAATGAGAAAGAAGGGGTTGTAGAGAGATGACCTCTTCTTACAAACTTTATCTCATTTATATCATTAGACTATCAGACTTTGGAAAAGAGCCAGGCCACCCTTTATGTACTGTTGTTGTACTGTTTGCTCTAATTTTTCATCTCCTACTTCCAGAAAATAATGAACCTGGAGAAACTCAAGTTTTGTTTCATCTTAAGTGCTTAAAAGATGCTGTAGATTAAGGCACTTCACCAGCACTGAGCAACACATGACTGAAAAATGAGTTCCATCAACATCAACCATCAGAAGGCTCCAGAGCAGATCTAAAGCCACTGGTACAACTGTGACACCTCAGCCTCCACCTGCCACTTTATGGAGCCCTTTGAGTGGTACAGATAAAGAAAAAAAAAATACAAAACATGTTACTACTCTCAGCATGAGTTGCACAATTTTAATCAAAGGAAAATATTAAATTGGGGAGATCATTTCCCTTGTTTTAGGCCAAGGGAAATCACGGTCAGAGTATAAGTGAGACAGACTTAATGATGATGAAGTTTCTTAGGAAACAACAAAAAAAAAATCTAAACAAATCCCATGTTAATTATAATTCTCCTTGTAGTTTTTATAAAGGACATCTGAGAAATTTAACTTGTGTAGCTTTGATGCCAAGCAATCATCAGCTGTGCAATAAGTGGATCAAAAGTGATAACTTAGCAGACCCTGAGTGAATCAGCAAGGTGATCTTGTCTTACCCTTAAGCCTTAAGTAGCCACTTGGCACATGCATAAGATGAGGCCTCTATTCCTTCTATTCATATAGAAAAGAATTGCCTCATATCAACAGAATTGTACATTCCTCCATCCTTTAAAAACACTACCTTTCATGTCTCTGTACTCTGTATAAGGACACTATAAACTCCAACAACAAAGAAAGAAAACAACAATCTTTGCTCCTGTAAAATAAACAGCAGGAAGCTTCCTAGTTTTTCACATTCAACAGCAACAAATTTATTTCGGTCCTGCAGACCAAAGACACATTCCTGCTAAAGTGACACTTGCTCAGTGAAACACCAAACCCATTTTTAACACTGTTGACTCCTATTTTAAGTTCCATTGCTTTGAACTGCATTATTTGGGGAAACAGCCTACAAAAAGCCTGACAGCAAGCTGGTGTCCAGGGCATCAACAATTGCTTTTTCATGGACCTCTCTAATGAATAGTGTGGGTACACATGTGAAGGCAGCATGAGAATTCATTGTGTTACGGAGCCTTGCTGTGAGCCAGACGTCTGAGCTACTTGAAAGTCCCAGCAAGTCTTTGTCTGAGAAAACAAGTAAATAGCCCTTTTTATTTGGCCTTTATTGGAATAATTGATGTTGCTATAGGGAACACAGTCATAAATTCGATCATCATTCTCTCAGAAAACCAAAACAATCTTTCTAAGGAACAGTCTGAAAGCAAGCACAATAATTCAGCAGATAGATTTAACACAATCATAACTGCAGAGAGAATTTACTTTGCAAATTAAGAACCTACATATCTAAACCTATACATTTAAAAGGGAACACAATGCTACGTTTGCTCAAAGGGAGTTCCAAATATCAGTGAAAACAGTTTTCAAATGTCAAATGTTTCAAACATTGCCTTTTGACAGTTTGTACTTACATAGGAGAAAATCATCCTAAAGAACTGAGGTTCCAATCAAACCTCAAACTTCTTTATCTTAGAATTTGGTGGCCAAAAAATTCTTTCAACTATGGGCATAATAACAGAAGGGATTCATGGTAATTTGGGTTTTTTTTCCTAGCCAAAATAACTTTCAGCAGATTTTCACTAAACTGCCTTGTTATCCACCCTTTTGGGTACAGATGCTAGTGACTCCATGGAGAGGAGTTGGGAAAGAATCCTGGTACACACTTCTTGCCCTTGCTTGCTTGAGTTCTGTCGTGGTAAGTGCTTGCTGCTCTCTCACTGCTGGACTAAGTTCACAATTCAGACAAAGGCAGGTTGCCCAGTGCAGTCTCCACTGGGACAACCAGCCACAAGGCTACTCTTTTCTCCCTCCTGATGGCAATTCAGTTCAAAAAAACTAGAAGGGGCTCTAGGCTGCAAGGTATCATTATCCAGACAAAAACACCTCAACTGGAGCTTTCAATTAGTTCTTTAATATCGCTTTTGTTCAGATGGGAAGATGTAACAATTTCCCCATCATGACTTGGAAACCCAAAATTTCACTTACCTTTACATCCTCTGTTGAAAGGAATCCATCATTTCGGTACCTGAATAGAGACTGTTATGTCAAAGCTGTTACCACCAAAATACCATGTAGGGCAGTCACAGGAGGAATCTAGAAGGCTCAAAACATTGGACAGGTTCGGGAAGTAATGTTGATGTTGTCATGGGTATTTCCATCCTTTCTTGGATTCCTCACCAAGGCCTGTAACTTTTAGCTGCTGACAGCTACGACTCAAATTCGCTACATTGTACTGTTTTCAAGTGGAAGGAATTGTTCTTGTTTCTTTCTCCTACCTGCTATGGTAGTAGCCAATCATTCTAAATTTAAAAAATACATGTTAAGGTCACTATGCATTTTTAAAGCATCATAAGGATAGGATTCTCTGGCAGAAGCTATTCATATACATCAGTAATGTAATTTCATGGAAGTTCATTTTGTGGAAATCAGATGCTGAATTGCACAAAAGACTCATCTAGTTCAGCACTACCTCTGCACTTCAGAAGGAAAGGAAAGAGCTTCATCTCCTCATACTGTGGAAAGGGGAGGAACAAATATTGAGCAACACACCTTTTTAATTCTTCTGCCTTGTCCCAACAAACCTGGTGTTTAAAAAAAACTTGAATTTTCCAACAGAGCGTGAAAAATGGTACTAAGCCCTTTGAAAGTTTCTTCACAAAACACCTACGAAACGTTAAGGCCAATAGTAATTTTCCGTACCTTTACCCATTTCCCAAAAGTTCCTCGGTTTTTCTGAAATGCAACTCAGGTGGCGTAAAGAGTTTTAATGAACGCTCCTCTGCACCAAAGCATTCCTTCCCAAACAGCAGAGAGAAGCTGCCAATCACCATCTCAACCTGCCAGTGGCACAAAGCAGGATTTTCACGGGTCTGCAGACAAGATCAGACAGGAAGAAATAAATTCTCCCTGGGTGAGCCAATGGGAATTGCGTGTCAGAACTTTATGAGGAATCCAATTCCCTTCATTTACTACAAATCACATTATATCCTAGGGATTCCTATATGAAATAGTCATTCATTCCTCAGGCAAGGTCTCCATTTCTCTTGCCTGAGGTAGACTCTGAGTCAGATCTCCTTTGGGTGGCTCCTGAGTGCTTTAGTGACACATTGGCAGACTGAAAAGCTTTTCCCAGCCACAATGTCACACGCTGATGAAGGACAGATCCCCTTAATTCCAACAGGAACATGACATGGTCCCGTGACTTCTGCCATTTAGAACCAAAATGCATAAATAAATATCATAGGGAGTTTTTTAATTGGCAGCTTTCTCTGAAGACAAGCCCAATCTGTTAGTGAAGTATTTTTGGTAAAAACTCTCCAATCTCTTTACCCTTTTAGGGTATAAAATCAAGTTTGTAACTCTGGTCTGGCCTGCTTCCAAAAGTGGAATATCTGCAAACTTTAAATCCCTTTGTACTATAGACTCAAACCACGTTTACCCAGGAAAGAGTTTTCACTGATTCTGGAAGTCCAACAGTACTAAAAAAATTAAAAACCTGAAGTATTAATAATACCCTTACCTGAGACTAGAGTGGTTCATAAAAACATGAGCAAAAATAAAGAGTGATTTCCAAGAAACTACAATTCTGATTCTCATTTTGGGATTTTGATTGGTAAACAAGGACCTGCGATTTTAACAGATGATTCAAAACCCAGGAAAAAACCAAAACAATAACTTCATTTCCTGAGGAACCACTCCCTCCAAGCTAAGACAGTTATGACTCCTGCATATTAATGGAACCAGTAAGACGGATCTCATCTGTTTTTCAAGATGTTAAAAAGAAAACAAACCAACAGAAAAATCCCAATTGCATTTAGCTTTCTCTGGTCTATCCAACAAGCACATTACATACCTTTTCACTTCACAGTTGGCCCTTGAAAGAGAACACTATGCATACTCAACGGTCTCAAGGCATCTTCAAACACGATAATGTGATTACCTCATCACCTCCAGTGATAGTTCACTTCTGGGACAGCAGCCCATAATAACAGAAACAGCCTCTTTTCTCTTCTTCTTTCTGCCACTGTACTTGAAACAGAAAACCTATCCTCAATTTTAAGCACTTGATGGGCACCTTGGCACTACACTGAAGGGCTTTAACACTATCCCTACTTAAAATTGTTTAGTAATTTTAAGTCATTGAGGTATCGTGAAGCACAGCAGTGCAGGATCATCTTCTCTGTAGACCTTTATCTCTACAGACAAAAAGCTAGGAACATATCATTAAGTAACTGTTACAACCCAAAATAAATGAATGGCAGAGACCAAAATCAACCTAAGAGTGTATTTAAGAGTCTAAGTTAGGTGCACTTCTTCCCAGTTAAGTCTCAAGGAAAATAATAATAAAGGGGCCTTTAAATTGGGGTGTTTTTTTCATTGCCAGACTCTATTACACAGACACAGAAAGTTGTGTTCATTCAGCTGTGCAGAGAAAAAGTTGGAAATCAAGGTGTCTTAACTCTTAGTCCAGCACCTTATCCAACGGAAAGTCCTCCTAAGGACTGCAAACACAACAAATCATTGGGGGTCAAAATCAAACAGATGCTGAGGAACATCAATTAACCTGAATCACCCAAGACTGTTGAATCAAAGGATATACAATGATTTCCTTGAGGTAAGGTTCTTTACACCATGTTCTGATATTTACACCCTTTAAAAGCAAGGCTGAAGAGTGAGGGAGCATAAAGGCTCAAGGGAAAAATGGGCATCTGCTCATTTTCACTCAATAATGGTCAAAATGTTTGAGACTGTGCGCATGAAGTGAATACACGGAATGTCTAAGGCTGAGGAAGAGCATTATCTGGCACAGAAACACATTTCCGATATTAGAAACTAAAATTTTACTAGGAAAAAACCCTCAAAAGAACCTGAAATATAATGTGGCAGAAGGCACACATAATTTCTGAGAAATTATTTCCCAGTGGCTCCCACCAAAGAAAGGAAAGCACGGTAACTGAAAACAGAGCATGCCTTTGCTCTGGTCCTGTGGCATCAAGACAGACATTATTCCTAAACTCGGTTTCAGATTTTCCATAAGTTCTAATTGCCACCAAGGCTTTAATTACCGCATTTTGCAGATGACCCATACAATAACCACTGAAAAAAGTCATTAAAGCTAATGAAAAATTCAATTCCAATGACTTCACTACATTGGCCTCAAAATTCAGCTTTTAGAGTCTTGGAATAAAATACTTTGACAGTTTACATCGTTAAATAATTGAATGTCATATAAATGTCCTCTTTAGTCATCATTCATTTAATTCTCTCCACTGTTGAAACGATGCAATAAACCCATACTGATCAGTATGACAGCACTTCGAAGCACAGATCTAAGAATAAAAAAACAGTTATCATATTTTTCCTCCACAAAGATCAATTTCAATATCAGTGTATATCTTCTAATACACATGATTATTAGCTCCCACTGTTGGGTTCACCATTCTACTTTGGACTATAAGGTAAATATATAATTACATATAAGAAAGATTTGTAAGAGGATGTCATGGTTTAGCCTATCCCCCTCAGTATTAGGGTAGAAGATGGTTGGTTCCAGGTAAGAACAGCTGAAATCAATTAGGCGTTGAAAAAGAGAAGAAGCTGCTAAAAGCCAGATTGAACTTTTCTTTCTTTTCTCTGTATCCCTACAAAGAGATTATTTTCCCTTTTCCAGTAACTCGCCAACCTTTTGTCCCTGGAGTGTAGTTGGTATTTCTTGTTTAAAACTCCGTGGTAGAAAGCTGATCACAGCTAGCCCAGATGTGGGACCTGAAGGTAGAAATACTGCTATAAATTTTTTTGAAGTGCATGTTTATTAGAAGTCCATATTGGAGTTTGTAACATAGTGGTATCTGAGATATTCTCAGAAAGGACAACAAGATGTACAGAAAACACAGTATTTCATGTACCACTGATTAATAACAATCAGTAAATATATTATTATCCATTGTTCAGTAATAATTTTTACATTTAATATAATTTTAATAGCAGTATTAAATCCATATACCAAAACATTTCAAACTACATTCCCAGGCACTCATAAATATGGATATTTTTACATGTGTGTGCCCCTGATAGAGGTTTCTGTTTGCCAAAGAGAGATCCCATATGTGAAACAGAAGTACTGTTCCTCAAGGCTATAAAGTCACTTTTATTCACATTAAAAATGATCATGTACACCACTGGCTACCAAGAAGAATGTTCAAGCTTTTTATATCCAGATGGGACATTTCTGCTTCTGACTGGTTGTCCGCTTGCAACAAAAGAAAACTATGATTAAATTGCCACTTCCTTTTAAGTATTTAATATTCCAACTTTATTCATTCCCATTCACTGGACTGTTTTCAGCACCTATTAAATGCAGAGTAACAAGAATTTTTTAAGGAAAGGTTCAGTGGTAGAATGAATCAATAACCAACCAAGAGTCTGAATATTTATAATGTTCTTCCAATATTGTACTAAGTCCAGTGAGGTATGAATGAAAAAAAAAAAAAAAATTAAAAGAATCCTATATCCCTCTCTTTGATCATTGAAGACTTGTAGAGAAGGAGATCTTAATTTAGAAAGAAAATAAAACAGAATGAATAAACCAAACCTGTACTTACAAAAGGTCTTGACATTTAATAGGAACAATTCTTACCATCAATAAGCATTGACTTTTTTAATGTCCTCTGGAAAACTCAGCCTATGGCATTAAGCTTGCATTGGAAAAAAAAATGAAAACTGTAGCATTCTTATCTTCAATCTAAGTCACGCCATGGGACGAATCACGTGCCTGAGAGTGAAGCAGAAAAGCTGCCACTTTGGAAAAAGGATGACCTACGTACACTGGCTACAGTAATTTCCCACCAACAATATTACTGAGAAATGAGGAGGAGAACAACTGAACTTTACTTTCTTCTCATGACGTAGCAGTGATTGTTCTGTCTGCCTATTACATATAAAGGAATTAGGGGATTAGGAGTATTAGCAAAACATTTAAGTTCAGAGAGCAATCACACCCCTGAGGAGACCTGACACCAGACCAACCATGTTTGGTTGATCTCATCTAGAGATCACACTGTCCTTCCACAGGTTGCACCACCTCTACCACATCCACGTCGGCCAAACTCAGAGAGAAAACAGATTTTCTCAGAACTTGTAGTGTGACCTCTACGACACCCACCACCAGATTCCTCCAATTTATCTGTGTTCACAAGGGAACAACTTCTAGAAATCACCCTTCCTGTCAGTGCTCCTGTGATTAATGAGTATTCTCTGTGTTCAGAAAAACAATCTGATTCAAGTCTGAAGTCCAACAGCTCCAATCTCCAGTGTGGTGGATCATTTCTCTGTCATCACCAGTTTTTCTTCCCATTACCAGTCTCCCGTTCCTCGAAAAGATATGCACAGATTGTAAGCAACATCTCAGAGCCTTGCCTGCTTAAAACTAAATGCACTGAGCTTCCTCCCAATCCTTCTAACACATTCTTCTAGTCATCTGAGCATTTCTGAATCCCATTCAATTCTTCAAAACTATTGCTATTTTTCTTTATAACAACAAGCTGGATGTAACTATGATGGTCTAAAGATATAAGTGCGTCAAAGTCTGCTCATATGTTAGGAACTTATATAGCTTTAACACAACATTTTTAAATCTTTATTATAAAAGTATTACTTGGCAAAAAAGGAAGCATAAAAATAACCTACAACTGAAAATGTGCAAAGGGTATATATAAAACACATATATATATATATATTTGGATTACCATATTCAGATTTTTATCCAGATTTCCATAATGCTGTTACATAAGATAACTGAAAAAAGACTGAATAAATGCACTGTACATGATGTGTGCTGCCTTTGAACAATGAAATTTTGCTGGTTAACAGTTTCTCAAAGGCTTCTTTGTAAGGAACATGGCCAGCTAAGAGAAGAGGAGATAGAAAATATGATGGCAATTTAGTATTGCTGCCATCTAACCTATTAGACAGAAGAACTAAAATAAAAATTAGCTAATTTTAAAATGTAATTAGCTTTGAGAGGTATAAACCAGCATTAATTCTTCTAAGTACTCAGTTAAACATAAACAGACTCATCAGACATTCTCCAAGTAGTTAAGTAAGAGAGAGAACTGGAATATTAACATGAAAGAAGAGAGCATCACAAATCAGGCAAACAAAAATGTAAAAGTTTCTTCAGGGAAACATTAACAATCTTCAACTCATAAACTGTATTAGTGCTGTTCTTATTTTTGTGGTTAATACTACCTCAGATGCTACTAGTGCTCATCTTTGCTTCTACATTAAATATATCAAGTTTAATTGATGCATTTTATCTTCCCTGATGATACTGAAATGGGAGTCAGGAGCTGCTGGTTCAAGTAAGAACTTCTGAAGTTCACACAGAGCTCAGTGGTGTGAGCAGGCACAGAGCAGGTCATGAAGGATGGGCACAGACAACCTCAGCCTGGCCAACTGAAAACATGGGCACTGGGGTAAGCCTCTAGTCCAAATAACAAGTCTTCTTTAGCATGAAAATACTTAAGAAACAAATAAAAATGTCTACAGACTGCCATAACAAACCTGTAAATAATTCTAATTCTGGGCTGGCACGGGAGAGCTGATTAGAAGACACACATCAAAACATGCATCTGAGGGACGTGTGTGACACGCCATATGGGCGTAGACAGCCTGCAAAACCTGCATCATTCCCTAATGCAAATTCATTTCAAATCAAAACCATTTCTGACATCAAGTGATTTGTCCTGCCTTAATGGTAATCTCAAGTGGTAAACTTACAACATGACTACAACAGAGTAGGAACCAATTGGAACCTTTTAAGTTTACATTTTGTAGGAGTAATGTAAATCAAGTAACTCTAGCTGTCAGTGTCATAAGCAGCTCTAAGTTCACCAGAAAAATGTTTCAGATAATCAACAAGCTAAACAAAAATATTTCTGTTGCTCCCAGATTTGAAAATGAGCATTTGGATGCAGTGAAATGAAGGAGGCAACTAGAAACCAATTAGCTGAATTGAAAATGGAAAAGGTTTCAGCCCCAGAGCTGCAATCTACACTGAGACTTGCATTTGTGTTCTTATTACATCTTATGCTTTGAATGGGCTCCATGTGATGGAGAGCTCCAAACACTCCCTGGTTTGGTAGAATTAGAGTATTTTGATATTTATCAACAATGGCAGCAACCAAACCGTGTTTTGGGCTATTTGCATTCCCGAGTTTATAGTTGTTTAGGCAGGCAGGTTTTTATCCATTTAGATATATGAAATTCAGACTGGGAGTTTTCACCCAAGGCTGCTCCTCCAAGCTGTTCTGTGCAGACTGAAAAGGTTAATTCAACAAAGGGATCTACCACACCTAATGCAGTCACTATAATGACAACAAAGAGAGACTTCTCTTCCTTCCTGCCTCCCTGCAATGGGCATTTGGAAAGGGAGTTTTGGGGATGGGAATGGAAGTGGTTGGGTTTCATGCTGCGTTAAGAAGCAGTACATGAAACACAAGGATTTTTTAGAGTTGCAGAGATCTGTTAATAAGACAGTAGCACTGCGGCCTCACTCAATAAATTTTGCTGTAGTGGTGACTGGTGAGTGATATCCCTCTATTTCACCCCATGAGCTTTATCTCTTCCTTTCTCCTATCCTGTTGAGGTAGGGGAACAAGACAGTGGATGGGGGACACCTGGCCAAGGTTAATCCACTACAGCCCCCCAGGAAATAACTGCTTGTGTACTAGATAAATTTAATTCTGTGCGTATATCCCTTCCACACATCTAGAGTTTCAGTGTCACAGACTTTATACTGAACACACATGGTATTCTTCAGAGACTATCATGTGGCCACAGTCAGACAGAGATCTTCCATATGGTGTTGCTACTGTACCTATAAAAAGGCTTTAATGAATTCTGACTTCATACCATCACACAAGAAGTATGGCAATGTAATGCCTGCCACATTTTGTTGCTCTCAGCCCCTCCTGCAGTCTGTCCTCCTGTGTCTTTTCCTCTCTGGTTCTGCACTGGAAGGCTGTGTTCACCTCTAGCAGGCGTCTAAGAACATCCACCACCCATCTGTTTGCGTTCAAATCAAGGGTTTTTTTCAAGCTGCTGCTCATGTTGCCCATTGGCTCCTGGAAGAGTTACGTTGCTTTACTCCCGCCTTCAAGCATTTCCTTGGTGTGATGCCCACAAAGGTTTCACAAGGGTGTTGACATGTTAGAGATCACTGCCTATCGTGGTGGACCACAGCAACTCCTTGATTTTTTTTGTGTCCTCCCCAGCTCATTCAGGAATTTCCTTTCATCTTTTTCACAGATGGTTATTTCTGGGCACGATTTCCTTTTTTTGTCGTGCTGCTTGCAATGCACCAGTTATTCAGCAGGATTAGCAGGATTTATAGGTTCTATGCTTGTACAAATAATATATAATAATTAAGTGATTAGGAGTTTGGGAAAATAAATAATTCTTCCCTTTTTCATGGATGGTATTTTCTAATTTACTGTCCCACATTAGCACTTATTAACTCTACTCTTTCAAAAAAAGATACTATATTTTAGGTTTCTCCCTTTCTTTTTTAAAGAAAAAATTATCCAAATTTTGGAACTAAAGTTATTTCTATATATTAGAAAACTGTTTCTATATATGAGACATAGACACATGGAAATACAGTCTGACTTGAAGATACCAATGGTATGCTGAATAGGAACAATTTATATCTATGCCTTGTGGCTGGCTTTCCAAAATCCTCACCAGCATTCATAGACGTGGATAGAAAAAGCAGCACTATTTTAGGTTGCTGGAAGGAGACCATTAGTCACAATGAACACTTCAGAGTTGGTGTACATTGCAGGGGCTGTTGACCAAATGAACCTTTAAAGAAGAGCAATTTTAAGCCCAGTAAAACTCAGACACATGCCAGTTCACGAGGAAAAAAATCTTGGGAATTAAGGAGAAAAACACTCTATTAAATCACACAATCCCCTTGCCCAGCATGTGTGAGAATCCATCCCATAGCCCCAAGAACATGCAGAATCCCTCGGAAGGGAAAGCTGAATACTGCAGACATTTAGAAGGTGCTAATGAACTTGATAAGCTTTAAATACATAGAATAAAGGAGGTTAGGGTTGTTGATTTTATGTTTTGGGCTTTTTTAGTAATTTCTGGCTCCATAATTTCAGATGATATTTTACCTGAGTTGTTTAGTGGCCAAATGTGTCATGTAAGACATTCAGCCTAGTGAGAGAGGTGAAGGAATTCCAGGTTAAGCAGTCAACTAGAAGGAATAGAAGGAAGTTATAAGGCCAAGACAGTTTCATCATTTTGGGGTAGGAAATATGGTGAGGAATTGAAGCTTATGAAACAGAAAAAGAGTTGGTCCATATTTTCCCATTTTTTTGTCCTAAGTAGTGACAGAGGCCCTGCAGTGATGGGACAACCACAACCTTTCTTAGAAGAAGACCCCCCATACAGCATTTTCCTTTTTCTTTTGCTCCTAATTACATTCCTTTGCATCACATAAAAATTCATGGCACCCACTGCTAGAAAGTAAAGTTGTAACAATGGAAAGCAGGTATTACAGGGGAAACAAAAGAAAAAATACTGGATTTACGGAAAGTCAGTATAATGCATTCCAGCCACCTTTTGCAATGCTCTAGAAAGAGCTCTACAGAACTGTCAACAGAGGCTTCAACTCATAAATTCTCATTTACTTTGGAAATTATCTCACTTAGTCTGAAGGATTTCTGGGATACAATTTAAAATGAACTATAATAAAGTTACTCAACTTCAAATCTGCACTAACACCAACATCTCCAAAGATCAAGGGGACAAAGAAATGCAAACAAACATCAGCAGTTTAGCAGTCAGTTTCATTCACTTTCACATTTTCAGGAAACAAAACAGTGTTTTAATATTCCCGGGGCAAACTAGAGTAGTTGTGCCTGTGTCAGATTTCAAGGCCCACTCCAAAGTTGTTCCACCTTTCAATTTTCTGTATTAAACAACCCATCCGGTTTGGGTCTGATCCAATAAGACTAACCTGCATCCTTCAAATATCCTTTAAATGCAACATGCTGCAGGTTTAATAACTTTATGAATGCAATGTGTGTTGTGCTCCTCCTACTCACAAAATTGTGAATCAAGGGCTTGCTGATATTTCAGTGTTTAGTAGTCTGTGTGCCCCTCAAATCCTGCCCTCAGATGCACTGAGGAATATTACAGAGGGTTCCAGGTTTCCTAGAAGAAAATTCCATTGTGAAATTTTATCTGTGACCACAAAAAACCCCCCCAAATTACTGTAATGTACAAGGCAGCTATTAAAATAGAGTTCTTCAATGATGTTCAACTTTCAGTATTACCAATTTTGTCTCATTTGTAGTTTATAGGTACTGCCTCCATGTTCCCTTTAACATTTAAACATTTATATACTGGTATTGCTCTGGGACGGCACACACGCCAATGGCTGTTAGCAGGATGCAAAGCAACATTTGGATTAGAACTTGGTGCAAACCTTGCTTGACTTCTTAGTAACTATAGAGATTTCATCATCATGTCACACTAAACCATGTTGCACGGTTGGAGTTGTTCCAGTGTTGCGTTCTGTAATTCACAGAACCAGGAAAAAAAACCCTTAGTTCCTTAATATAGGAAGTAATTAAGGCAGAATTCAGCTGGGTAAATGTAGCTGTTTTCTACCAGCTTTAGATATCCCTATGGTCCCCTCAAGGTCAGTGGGGAGACACGGGCATTCTTTGGTCCTGATCCAGACAACTACAAAAGCCAAGCTACTCAAACCTTGCAAGGGTTTTTGCCTTTCTGTCAGTACAAAGGCAGCCTAATACAACAGGATTAGATGCAGACAAATACACAGAGTAACACGAATGTTGTCCTTATTGCTCCTGTTTGACTACATCTTCCCTTCACTGAATATCACCTGAGATAATTTTAAAAATATATATATATAATTTTTATGGGATGCTTATACAAACAAATGAAGAGTCTCTCTAATGAATGCAAGGTTGTTATTTACCTTCTTGACTACTCAGATAATAAACCCTCTTTTGAATGGAATAAATTTGTTGATTTGTTTGTTTATCTCCACAGCCTATAGCAGCCTATTGCCTTTCTTCCAGTAACCCTCCTTTGGGCCTCTGATGCCAAATGGTGGATTGGTTTTGAGGGGCTTTCTAGTGGTTTTGTTGTTGTTGTTGGGTAGAAAGGGAGAGGGAAATAGTAGTGTGTCATAATGCAGCTTCATCAAACAGTGTTAACCTGCCATGCAAGCTCTAGATGGGTCAGAAAGTAGGAAATTATATGCACAGTCTTCCCTCTTTTATGGATTTTATGTATAATTTCTGCAAAGATAATCTGAGACTTCAGGTTCCTATGTACCAAGCGAAGAGAAGTGACTTTGCTGCTTTTCCTGATACGAAGAGCCCAACCACCAACCCTTCAGTTTGGCTTAAAATAAATGGAACAGGGATGTTGCTCAGATTTACGAGTGTTTCCTTTGGGAGTTTGTCCCTGATTCATGGACATTACAGCCAACAGTTTGTATATATCTTTTCATTCTCTAACCTCTTGTACTTCTCAGGACATGTAATTTCATTTCCTCCTCCTACTGAAACTCCAGTCACTTGTGTTTGGACACGAATCTCCCCACCAGGGAGCCTGGAGATTAGGTTTATGGTCTTCTCGTTCCAAAAGGTCACAAATTAATCTCTCCTGGAAGATACTGGAGATACCTTTTCTGAAGGAGCTCTAACGGCCTCAAACACTAAATTTGTATAAAGAAATACAAACTGACCAGGCAGGTAAGAGCCATGGCAAGTCTCATGTTCACATGCTTAAACTCCCTTCCCAAAACAGTGCATCCTCACCCAGTGTCACTGCAAGCCCTTCCTAGTTATTCCACTCTCTAAGACTGATAGTAAGTGTGATTTGGGACTGACCACCAGCCATGCCTGGATGAACTGCTGGAGGAATCTTTACAGATGTAGGTACTACTTTCCATATTGCCCTTCTCATTTTCTCTTGAAGGAAATGGTAGGGGAGGATGGAAGGCGTGATTCCACAGCAGGAGCCAGCTACTCTACTTCTCTTATTTGCCTCTTTCATCAGCTAAAAGCTAAAATAACCCACTGAGGCACAGGGTTATGGGTTCAAAATGGACATAGAGACTGATGCTTTTGATTTTCTGGCTTTGCTTCCTGAAACATCTGCTGGCAAAAACACTTTCCTGAGAGAGACCAGCAAAAGGACTGCTTTTCCCCAAAACAAGTGCAATTGCAGATATAATTCAGAAGTGGAAAAATGCACTGTGGAGTCAAACCATTATATAAAAATAATTATATAGCAGTTTCAAATACAGTTAGGAATTTCCACCTAAATGAGAAGAACTAGCAACCAGGAGTACCAGGAAAACCAACTGAAGCTCTGAAGAACCAAAGCTGAACTGTAGAACTGACATAACTTGCTCCACTATGGCCCCTCAAAAGAGCTAATTTACCTTTATAAGGACCTATGTACTGAGCACAATGTAGAAGGCTACAAATGAAGTTATTTGCTGCAGCTAATAGTGTTAATAACAGGTAATACATAAATATTACATATATAAAGATATGTGTATATAAATAATATACAATTATATAATGTATATAAATAATATATACATATACATATACATATATACATACATAAATAATACTCTATGATATAATAAATAAAGCCCAAATTCAAGAGAGTGGGAAACTGTTTGGCAAACTGTGTAACATCCCAGTTTGGTTCAGAGCACTGTGAGGAAGAACCATATTGCGGTCACCGAAATTTCTCACAAAAACTGCAGCAGAATCTGCAGTGGGAATGTCTATTTAGGGACCCTGTGGAACCAGGAGGAGAAGAACTAGAATCTTTACCTCTATATTAATTATTTCTTAGTGTTTTTTTCCCCTCAGTCCTAATGTTGCTTTTATGCAACTATTTGCATTTATTAAATTATAATTTATTTCAGATAACTCAAAAGGAAAATAAACATTTGAATGCCTTCTACTACTGAAAGAGAAAACCAATATGACAAGAAAATTGCTAATATGATAAAAAATTTATATCCAACTAAGGCAGACTATCAATCCTGCTGTTTCTGGCTCATATTCAATCTTATAAAGAGATAAAATGAATTTTTTTTTTTAAAATTACATTAATAAATAATGCAGTAGTACAATTCAATTAGAACAAAAGTTTCTTTTTCCAGAACCAAAAAACTATCAGCAGGGACTTACACTAGGAAGAGTCCCAACGCTCGCAGTCATTTTTACTCCTTTTCGGAATAAAGTAGAAGATACTTCCCATTGCACAGGGTCTTTTAATGACAGATAGAGCAGCGGGCAGGAGCAATGCTGGGAGAGCATTTCTGCCACCACAAGTGCTGACCAAGGCAGCTCTACAACATCTTCCTATGTGCTCCCATTTGCCAGCCCTGCTAAAAGCAGGAGGCCAGGGCAAAAGGAACCGAAGCAAAAGATCATTCTGAAAAATTTATAGATACAGGAAGGGTAAGAGGAGTGAATTTCAATTTTCTCCCCACTATTTGCACAAATAAAATTATTAATGGACAAAAAGGAGTCAAGAATAACAAGTGCTTGGGAATATATTTACTGCATTTACAGCCAGTGACAATCATGTGCCTTAACTTGGCCTCATCATCACCAGCAAACGGTCACAACCAGCTGACAAGAAAAGCAGAGAGAAATCCAGGAAAAAGTTTCTCACCTCCCCAGATATGAGTGGTCCCAGAATCACTTCCACCATTTAACATCACTTATTTGACTTGTTGCTGTTTACAGCCATCCACCACCACCAGCACAGCACAGTTACAGGCAAGAAATGAGCCCTGTTCTCCATTCTCAGAGGTGGCTCAGCAATATGTACAGTACTTCCAGGGCAATTATGTTACACGATGCTCTAAAATAAATTCAATTATTAAACAACACCATATGTCACTTCCTTCCAGCTGAAAACACAGCGCACAGTTACTTTGTCAAAAAATCAAAACCTGCTGGAGGAAACAGTATTAGATGCCACTAAAAAGCTTCTTTCTTTGCTGCAGGATGGGGTGATGGTATAATTATAAGTTTTGGTAAACTTTAACCTCCTCTCTGAGCACTTGTTCAACATCTCTCTCATTTCACTCTCCCACCTGCAAAATGTCTGCCTGCATAAGCTCTAACCTCTGTGTTTCTCCTCTTGCCTACAAGCCATTTGTTCATGAGCCACTTGCACACAAGCATTGCAGTGCCTGGTCTGCCAGAGCACCTCCCAGACCTTCCAGCCAGGAGGGCCCATAACACACCAGCAACAGGTGGATTCCCACGTCTCCTCTTTCCACGTTTGGGAATGCCACTCCCACCCTCGTGCTTCAGCAGTCTTTGCCAAAGCACACCCACTCCAGTGGCATCTGGATGCTCAGCAGGTCCCAGCACTGCCCTGCTCTGCAATTCACTGAATATCAAACACTCCTCCTGCCAGACCAGCTAAATCATTCATCTTGGCCTTGATCATCTCCTGTCTCAATTACTGTGACTCCTTTCTACTTGGCTTCCAATTCCCACACACTTACTTCCTTTCCAGCCTGTTAAAATTCACAGCTGTTAAAATTGTCTTTCTAGTCTGATAGTCTGGAAATGTCCTCCCCTTCCTTCCAACACACATAAGCTGTTCCTGTACGGAAACATCCTCTCCACCCAACACATCACATCTAACAACAGCATATGCATGTTGATGCCTCAAGATGCCTCTTGATCCTTGCTTCAAATCTTGGATTTTGTTCCTTTTTGTGGCCCTTCACTCCTTCTTGAAGCCACCAAACCCAGAGCCTTAATTTTCTCCTCACTTTTGTTCTTACTGTTTCTCTGTGATCCTCCCTCCGTCTTCCACAAATGAAGCTGAAGAGTATCTCTTGCAGCAAGGTTTTCCATTAAAAGGCTTTTCATTACAGGAAAAGCTCAACGATTTCCAGAAAAATTGCTCTACATAAAAAGTGGAAACACTTAACATGTTAAATTCTTAAAACCAGTGCCTTATAACAAGAACACATTTTGGATTCTTAAAACCCTTCCTACTTTCCTCTGAAGAAATCATTACCTGCAAAAATTTTACTATTTCCTTTGAGGTTTATAAGCATAAATTTTATGATATTAAGGAACATTGGCAACATGGATAGGGAATTTAAAAGCAAGTTCACGTACTTTAAAATCCATAAGACGCACACTCTCTGGTTTTTGTCTTTTACAACTGTCTGTTAGTTGCAACCAAACAGTTTTTTAATTTCTCAATTTGCCATTATGTTAAAATGGTAAAAAATATGAAAAGGAAAAGAAACACTAAGAGACCAGGAGCCTACAGTGCCACTAATTGGTGCTGGAGTTTGAGGGAGAGTCGAAGTCCCAGAAATACCACTCCCTGTTCACTCCCTACCTTCACTCCTTTGGTTATGAAAGAGTCTATGGAAGGGAGCAAACACAAGCTCTCAAAAAGAAATTCCCAGGAAGGTTCATAGCTTGGAACTTGGCAAATAAAATATGGTTGGTCAAGTGGGAAACAGAGGGGAAAAGAGACATAAAACAGCCTCTGCGAGGGGACAAGCTGAGATCAGAAATTGTATCTCCAAAACTGGATCAAGGAGGCAGGAAGAACTGGAAGTACAGTCTCTAAGGTAGAGATTAATCCACTTTACAAGCTACAACTAAGACAGGACCAGTAAAATAAATATCACTGAGAAAGGAAAAAAAAAAAAAAAAAAGGAGAGGCCCTACAGAGAACATGGATGATAAGAAAAGAATGAAAGAATAACATGTAGTCATAAGGCTTCCAGAGTAGAGACTGTATTAAATATTAAAGCAAGCCCATTATTCCCTCCTGGCTGGAAGAAAATACTGAACACTGTAGATACAAGATCACCCAACAATTAAGGGTGAAGAGGATGGAAATGAAAAAAAAAGGGAAAAAAGAAACAATACTCTCAAAGATTCAGTACGGCTTCATTTGGTGTCCCTTAAAATGGTGAAAGATTCCTCAGAACTAAAAGAAAAAGATAAAGAAGAAATACATAAAAACCAGAATGGACACCAGCACGGTCGTGATGAAAAGCATAATCGATAAAGATTCTAATCCTAAAACACAAGCACTGAATGCTTCTGACAAAAATCTCATTAGCCCTGGAATTTAAAAACAAGCTGATCTAAAACTTTATAAAGAAAATACCGGAGGGAGAAACCAAGTCTCTTTAACAGCAAAAGACAAGGTAGACAAAACAGCAGAATGCTAAGTTTGAGGGGAAAAAGGGAACAATGAGGTCAGTCAGTTCATTAGGGATAGCAAGAAATACCTGATAACAAGCTCAGAATAAACAGAAAAAGTTTTTGGACGTGTTTTATAGAGGATTATGTAGAATGGATACATCTTCCCACAAAAGACAACCAACCATTCTATGGATTGACACCAACTTCAGTAAGAAAGAGAAGATGAGAGGATAAGGCTGAATAATCCAGTTATACATGAGTTCATATTATCTAAATTTTCTGTGCTTTAAAAGAGCTTTAAACATTTATTACTAAATTTCTTTAATAAAATTTAGCAAATAAGAACATTTCCTACTCTCAAAGATAAGGACAGTTGTACACAGAAGCTGAAATAACAGCTTGTTGTACAGACCTGTTGATAAAAATGTTGATGCAGGAATGTTTACTAAAATGCCAACAGATAGAATAAAAGCTATACTAATTGGATTTATGCACTTAGAAAAGGATTTATGGCAGACAAAAAGGCCCCAGCTGTAGGTAATCATAGGAGTTCCTTTAAGCTGCCTTAAAATATGCACTAAAAAATCCCTATCTGTGATACAGGCATTGAAAAGTACAAGTGGTTTCAAAGACTAATTAGATAAATCCATCCAGGAAAGTTCAGCCTGACCTAATAAACACAAAGCTGTGGATCCAATCTCTGGCTCAAAAAGTGCCTAGAATGCGGTTTTCCAGAACTAGAAGGGCACTCATTTGGAAAAGTGGTATTTTAGACTTGACATTTTATTCCCTATAAAAAGACTCATGTTACTGGCCACTGTCAGAAAAAGGATACTGGACTGGGGGGTCTCACCTAAAACAGATTTTGGTATGGTTACTCTTTTTAGACCCCAAAATGCTGAAGAGAAAAGAAATATTTAAGTGCTCTGTGAAAACATTCATTTGTGAGTGTAACTTATGGGAGCCTATTTCTGGTTTCTGTAAAGGCCTTTTACTTGCTGGATGGACAGACAGGAGACTACAGGTGAGACTTTCTGCTATGTGACATCCTGCAAGCTCAAACACAGGTGATGCTCCTGAGACGTTCAGCAGGAAAATGTAGAAAAGGGTGTGTTATTTATAGGCAGGCAGCAGACAGAGAACAAAAGTGGAAAAAGGGCATCTCAGTTCTGAAAAATTCAGATCACTCTGTCTAGAAAATAAATGAAAACTCAGTTTCTTTTCAATGTGCCTTCACGTCCCTGCCTAAATAAGAGAAGTTGTGATCTTCTCCTACTGACAGTTTTAAGGGACGTATGATCTGACTCTTTGGGGGCCAAACTTTCCTGGGGAATTATAAGAAATCTTACTAAGAAAAATATACAATATCCCAAATCAGATAAAAACTTTTCTTTTCCACTGTTTTCCAAGAAAAAATGAAAAATAAATGTGGAAGAGGCCTTTACTGACCCCCTTTTGAGGGACTGAAATGCACAGACCAATAGTTATATTTACTTGCTTCAAACGTAAAAGGGATGAGCTTCTTCCCTTGATGAAAACCTTCCGTGTTCTAAGAAATCCTCAGAGCTAAAAGCACACCTCACTGCTATTTCTCAGAGTAGCCAACTTTCCAGACTAGGCACTGCAAAGACTGAAATGCAGCCCAGCTCTGTGTTTTAAGGCACTTCAGAAAACATCCAAACGTGCTCGGAGTTTAAATGTGTTTGTTACCTAACACAAAAAAACAACAACAGTAAAACAATGCGTGAAAGTTATCACTATCCTACACAGTTTGTCTCTAACCACGTGACCTTGTAACTTTTCCTATTCATCCTAGAATTGTCTACACTGAAAGCCTTGAAAGTTTTCTATTTCTTCCCCAAACTGCACTACCACATTAAACATACCTGCAGATGAAGAAGTCTTTATTTTTCCTTTCTATATTTTCTCCCACAGAACTTCCAGCATCAGGTGACAGCTTCCAACAACAGCTGGGCCTCTGACCCTTAAGAGTAAATAATTTCTTTGCTGGGAGCAAGTTTTCTTGAAGAGGTAATTAATTGCTTTTGGTTACACCAACAATCATAACCAGCTACCACAAGCATCTAAAGCTCTTCCTAAGATCCCAAAGTAAAACAGAAGAACAGTAATAATGATTCCATGACCTAGAAGATTGGCCTCATATTGATGGACACTGAGAAGGCAGATTCTACCAAGGTTCCAGATATGTTGAATATTCTGTAAGAACATTTTTGCCATTGGGATTGGGAAGGTCTCAATGAAGCTAATGAGGTGATCCTGTATACGGTGGTAGCCCACATGTTCCTAAACCAGTGTCTTGCCATGGTGCAAGACTAGAACCTATAATTTTCAAGAAAACAACTGAAAGGGGGGTTTTGGAATAAAATAGGAGAGTAAATCCATCAGATTTTCCATTTTGGATGAAGGACCCCAATGCAGAGTAACTATCACTGTGCAATTTCCAAATCATTGCTTCCAAAAGCTGGGAAACCATTTGAGATGTCCTGATGAGACAGAGGACACCGAGGGACCATGAGCCCCTGACACAAGGGATGTACCTCAGAAAGAAGTGGGGACAATGACACACAGAATATCTAAACAATTTGCACCACAGCTGTGCCCAACAAAGGGATTTCCTTTTTGGTTTTGTTTGTGCTGCAGACAATCTTTATTTTATTCAAATATACCACATGCCAGCAGGCAATGGTTCACCCAAGAAATACGCAGCAGTCACTGCTTAGCATTGCAGGACGTTTTTATGTGAGACACAAACACATTTGGGTGCACGGGGTGATGGATACACTCCACTCAGAAGATTGTCCTGGGCTCTTCCAATCCAATCTCACAGCCATGTGCTGAAAAGCAATCTAAATCCACCCTAGATTGGTACCTCTGCTGTGACAGTCAAGATCTGGAGGTTTATTGCACTGCCTATGGCAAGGCACAGTGCTTTGCTAATGTGTCCAAGCACTAATCTTGTCCCCATAAAAAAACCACGTCCCCCTGACAGAAACATTTTGACAAGCACCATTTACACAGCACAAATATGTATGATTTTAAGGGCTACCTCTAGGCATTAGATGAGTCAGCTAACATTCTTTTTTTTGGTGGGAACCTAATTATGTTCTATGGCCTCTGTACCAGATATCACAGCCAATCTTCACAGCTACACATTTTAGATTCTGGGTGCTGGGAAATGTGCTCATCTAGGCTTACGTATAAAAATCTGCCTGCGAAGCTACTGGGTGTAAAAACATACATTGGTTGTTAATCAAGACAATGAAAAGAAGCCAAATTTTGTATATAAATTAATTATTGGAAAGAGAACAGGGGTGAGGGATATTCTAAGTTTTCTAGTCAATACTGTTTATTGGGAACCAAAAAGCTTGGTTCTACACCTGGATATTCATACAGCAGTTGAAGGAGTCATCAGCAGGGACTTCCATTTGCAACAAGAATTTCTCAACCTGTAGGTTAGAAGAGACCATTTCAGATCCACACTTTGCCTTCTCCCAGTCTAGTAGTTCCACTAATAATTTCACATTGACAGACATATTTTGCTGTCATGAATGAAACAAGGTCTAAATGAACCCCCTAATTTGGGAATTTGCATGTAAACTGGTGGGATACACAAGTGGGAAAACAAGTGGGAATAGCAATGATGAGACATCCATAAACACACTGTGTGCTTCAAGGTCTGACACAAATGCCACTCCTAAAAATTGAATTCCGTCATTTAAAAAAAGCAAAAAAGAGTACTCCATTTTTTAAGAAGGTGCTCAATAGTATTTAACATTTGAAATAGTTTGACTGCAGCAGCACACACAAGACTGGACACACCAACCACCCAAGCTGTCACTGAAGTGAGGGAAGCTTTCGAAAGCTGAACCTGCTCATCAAGTTTGATAGTGAGGATTTGAATCCTGGCCAACATGCTCTTTTCTCTCATCAGACAAGTTCCAAGAGTCTCTTTGTATGAATGGCACAGCACTGCTTTGTTTTCACATCAAATCCATAAAACGGTGTGCGAGTTGTGGTCCTCGTAGCTTATTTTGAGCTAATTCAAAGGACCCAACAGAAAAGGCTGCAGAGATGAAACAACTCTCCCAGTCATTTTCAACCAGTTGTGAGACCTGGCAATTGCTTAAAAACCTAAGCTAAGTATTGGTGACTGACATGGGAAATACAAGAAGGAGACAACTTTAAGAATTTGAAATTTCAAAACCTATTAAAAACAAACCCCTTTTTCTTCTACTTCTAAGCTGAAGACTTGGAGGTGACCCTTCAGAACAACATGCTGTACTTACAAAGAAGTATCATTTTGTATTTTTATACAAGCCTAAAACAGATCTAAGATTGAATGTCTACAAAGCTGAAAGGAAACATATGGCTGTTTTAAACTGTTATTAGCCTAATTCAGTTTTATCATTAGCTCAACTCAGAGGTTAACACATTTCATATTTCAACTTACCCAGTCATATCTGCTACAGGCATGCTGAACAAATATCATATAAATCACAGAGCCTGACAAGACTTAATAGGAAAAGCTGCTAAATTGACCTATAAATATAACATATTACGATGCATCAGCTGGTGTTGCCACTTTCTTGGAAACAGTGGAAGAAATTAGGATAGTTGTCTAATACCCTCTTTCAAGTTTCTTACATGACTATGGGTTGAATATTCAAAACTTAAACCCTGGGAATCAATCCCACATTCAATGTTTTACATCTGAGTTATACTTCAATAACGTGTTGAAATTTAGAGCAAGACTCCAGCAACTTCCCCAGTTCTAATCATCTCTGATCTGTCTGAAGCAACAGTTCACCTCTTTGACAAGTGCATTTACAGTTATTTTAAAATCACTTTTTTGAAACCCAGCAGTTCTGCAAACTCAATTTGCTTTGAATCTCATTCCCTCTTTGCTGGGGGAGGCAGAATTTAATATTCACGATCCGTGCTCCTGTAAGGGAGCATTTGCAATTCTTCTGATACATGTTACTGGGTTAATCATATTTTCTTTCTTGAAATGTAAGTATCTTTTGTTCCTACAAGGTAATGAAGGAGAGTTACTCATCTTCATAATTAATCTTGAATTTTAATTAAACCTATTAACTGAACATGTCAAATGTTTGTCATTTTCAAAGCAGCATAAAAATTACACTTAGTAATAAATGTTACTTATTCACAGATTGCCCTGGGTTATATTGCAGCCACAGTATCTATAACAAGATCCTTATGCTATTTTATTAGATATTAATATGATTTATTATAACAATGTATTTTATTCACTCCTCTGTACCACCAGCAGCACAAGGATAAATTGTGTTGTAGAACAGGCTGGCATGTTCTGAACAGTACACCCTGAAATAAATGAGCTGCAATGACACAGATACACTTTCCCTTATCTTCCTTAACTTTGCATAATAAACTCAAAATGCACTATTTATGCACCTCCTATTCTACAACCAGGCTAGTCAAATGAACAACTCACATGAATAAATGTAAGGATGTAAGAAAGCATTTGAAAGAGCAGAGAACAAATCAGCAGGGTTGGGATATCCTTCCCCATGTTATTTGAATATCCAATAAAAGTATGAAGGACATAGAGATGAAAAAGACAAAAATATGAAGGACAATAGAGATGAGAAACAGACTCTGCTCGAGAAAACATTCCTAGAAGAACAACCTTATGGCTATCAGACAACCAACGTACCTCCATCTAAAGTTGCAATTGTTGCAACTCCTTGCAGTTGATAGGTTTAATTGGTCATTGTCTAATACACAACCAAAACTATTTAATCATCTTTCTTAAATAATTATTTACAAAACAAAAAAATGGACTTTGACCACAGGAAAAAACCACAAGGTACCAGTAACGTTTATTCTCAAAGCAGCTCCTGAGTTGGTGAAGGCAAACCCCTCACCTCTTGCAGGAAGAATGATTTTTATAAGCCAAGGACAATTGTTTAAAGATGGAAATAGATCACAGCAACTTCCCAGGGCTTGCTCTGTGTGTCCAAATATAGACTGCCTTGAAATTTGTCATGATACTTTATGGTCACAGAACTGATTTAGGAAATTCAGACCAGTATGTCTGGAGACATTTGGAGAAAAGCAGATAAAGAGAGAAAATCTAGCGACAAACAGGAAGAAATGTTTTGCAGATCACTGAGCACAGGAAGTTACTAACTGAAATACATGCAGCTACACTACACTAATTCATATTTAAAAAAAAAAAAAAGTATACAAACTAAAAAGATTAGATGAATGCAGTCTCTCACTTAAGATACAAATTCAGAGCACTGTAAAACTTCCAGGAACAGATGTTTCCCCACATGTCCAGGCAAGCCAATGTGTGAAGAAGCACATCTGTTTCTGGTGGACTGATACAAAGGATGTAGAGAAAATGTTAAGATTGTCCAGCCTTATAAAAATGCATAACTATATTGCTTCACTTCTTCCTCCCCCCTTAAATATTCATCTAGAATAAGCAAGCAAACACTTTGTAGCCTAAAAGATGTTTGTTTCATTTTTCTCCTACAGAAGACACTGAGCAAGGATGCTACAAGGATGATTCACTTCAAGAGAAGCAGATGGATGTTTTTGGTCTGATGATCTGATGTTGTACCACATACCAATGCTGATTAACTATCACTACTTAGCATATGAAAAGACAAAGTCCAGAAGCACAGCCCATTCATTACTTTGTTAGTTCACATGTATTTTAAATAAATATTTAAAAATGCTGCATCCTACCGGTGATGGATAAAACGAAATGATCACCAATTTACAGGCTTAATTATGCTTCATCTTCTGGAAACGAGATGAGGGGCAGAATTAAAGAAAACATTTTTCCTTCATTCACCAAACCATTCAGAAGGAATGTAAGACCCAAAGATGGTTGCCCCTTACTGATCTACCTTGGGAAACAACAGATAATATATACATATATGTATGTACCAAAAATTATCCTAAAAACTGTTTCTCCTCTCCCATTTCTTTGTTCTCCATAATGAAACTTTTCTGTTCTATAAGAACACAGAATCATAGAATAGTTTGGGCTGGAAGGGACCTTAAAGGTCTTCCTGTTCCAAGAAGTTGCCATGGTGGTAAACATCTACGTTATGGTGGTAAACATCTCTGTTATGATATAATGACACCATAACATATCGACAGAATTACACATATGTGGTTTATACCTCAGCTCATGTCGGGTGCACACCAAAGATGTACAAACGTGGAGCTGGTTCTCTGGTCACGTCAGTCTGAGTTTCTGCAGTGTGAACATGAATACCACTGGTTGATATGGAACAGTACAAGTGTGTACCTGTACACTCACGGACTTCTCCTTCTGGCAACAAAGGCACAGATGAGAGAAAAGTGTGAATTTTGTGTAATAAAAAAAAGCCTTTATTTGAGATTATGATCAGATGAGTTATATTCCTCCTGAAGGTCTTAACCCTGAAGGATTAAAAACTGTGAAATGTGCATATATTTCTTAGGGAGGTAGAAAGAAGAAAAAGTGGTAGAGGTGGAGGAATCAATACCCGCTTTGCTGTAGGTGTAAATTAATGTACTGCCTCACTTTCAGTTCAACCCATTTCACCCAGACAAGCCTATGTACATTTTGAGCTTCACTTGTTAGAGGGGACAAAAAGGGCCATGTGCTGTTACCATGATCCTTTGAAGGGGACAGAGAGAAAGCCACTTTCAGGAAATCACAGAAATACAGAATGGTTAAGAAAGATACGGATATAAAGCCATTAGAGAGCATCCAAAGGAAGGCAATGAAGATGGTGAAGGGCCTGGAGGGGAAGCCGTATGAGGAGCCGCTGAGGGCACTTGGTCTGTTCAGCCTGGAGGAGACTGAGGGGAGACCTCACTGCAGTTACAACTTCCTCATGAGGGGAAGAGGAAGAGCAGACACTGGTCCTCTGTGGGGACCAGTGACAGGACCCAAAGGAACGTCCTGAAGTTGTGTCAGGGGAGGTTTAGGTTGCATAGTAGGAAAAGGTTTTTTCCCCTAGAGGGTGTTTGGGCACTGGAACAGGTTCCCCAGGGCAGTGGTCACAGTGCCAAGGCTGACAGAGCTCAAGGAGCATTTGGATGATACTCTCAGGCACACAGTGTGACTCTTGGGGATGGTCCTGTGCAGGGCCAGGAGTTGGACTCCATGATCCTTGTGGGTCCCTTCTAACTCAGGATATTCTGTGATTCTGTGAAATCTGTGCCTTGTGGTTCAGGAGCCTGAAACAACACAGCTCCCACAGACCTCTTGAAAACAAAGGATGAGCCAGGAAGGGCCAAGTGTTCCCTCCTCTTTTTGTGACCCTCACATCAATGGCATTTTGCATACTTAATTGCTTGCATACCAAGCTGACGTGGGGAGGAGAAGTACCTTCTGAATATGACTCAGCACTGACTTTCCAGGGAAAGGTGTTCTGACGTTCTATAGCAATGACAGGTATATGAAGCGTAGGCACAGAGGTATTCACATCATATATAAGGAAAAAAAGGGAAGCATCTAGAAAAAGATTAAATTAATAGATTAGACAGACAGCAAGAGTCTATTTTTAAAGTTCTAATAATAACCACCTATGAGAAAACAAAATAATAGTGCTTTGGGAGATCAGCCCTAATATCAGCTGCCCAGTGTACTCCTGAGCTTTAGGGACACAGACAACATGGTACAAGAATTTAAAAGCCATTTTGGTAACAGTTTTATGTACTTTAAGTTCTTGCTTTCTTGATACAATATAAACCATCCACTGACAACGTAATACTGCTGCCACACTTTCCCTATCAGAAAGCATTTGCTTGATATTTTTTAATTGATAACGCTGAGAAAGTTCCAGGACTACATCTACCTGACTTGGGATGAGTTAGCAACACACAGAGACGTGGCAGTTTGATTATAAGGACACAACATCAAAATAAGAGATGTAATCACTAAGCACACAGCAGTTACTCCTTCCCATGGAGCAGTGCTATGGATGTCATCCCATTGCAAGTACAATTTAACACATGTATTCTACTATTTGTAGAGCCCGCAGAGCCTAAAAAGGGCAAAATAAAAGATTAAAATTAAAAAAAAGTCTTTCCACCCTAAATGACAAAGTCTGAACTCCCGTTTCTGTTCCTTAGAGACAAGCAGTAGTATTTCTGGTTTTGCAGGAGCAAAATGTGCAGCTTAGAAATGTGTGAAATATCAGACATGACTGGACAACATCCATGCAGCTCCATGCTGTATTTCAGTCTGCTGCCTTTTCCATGCAGAACAGAAGGGCTTTTGCAGAGCTTAAGGGCAGGTGATCAATGCCAGGCACAGCGCAAACCTTTCCCATCTCGTGACACAAGCTGAACAAATAATGAGCAGAACTGCAGCCCGAGCACCGAGCAGGGAGTGCTGGGTGAAGCTCTCTCCTCGTCTTCCAAATGGATTAATTTTTAAAGATAACTTGCTTTTCTTTTCCAGCAGGGAAAGAGTGGGGACAGACTTCCAAAAATAGGCTAGCCTGTCACAACTGCTAACTGTCACACAGTGCCAAGATTGGAGCTGATCTCTTGGGGAGGCGGCTGAGAACAGAGGGGAGTAAGGAAGTAAAGAGAAAGAGTAATTTCTCTTTCCACAGCCCAGCCAGAAAGAAAATGAATAGGCAACCTGAAATCAATCACAAATAACACATAAGCCAAAAATCAGTCATTTTGAGTAAAAATACATAAACGTATCAGTTTACCAGCAGTTATTAGTTCAAGTGCTATATTCTACAGCACCAAAAATGATGCCCAAATGTACTCTCTGTCCAAGGTCTCACTGGGACAAATACAAGATTATTGCCCATTTAAACAAATTGACCCAGCAAATTAAACCAAAATGCTCTCTTTAAATTCAATTTTCAAAATGCTGTCCTGAAAAGGCTCCTGTCCACAGTGGCCTCTGCAGTACCTAGGCATTGAAGTCACAAGATGGCTAGAAAAAATTATGTTTAGACGTTTGTGAGATGAGGTTCCATTCAGACCACACAAATTGAAAGCTTATTTAGGAAAGAAAAGTAATAAATAGACCCTCTTAAATCCAACCAAAATTTGCTCAGTGCTTAATATTTAAAGTTAAAAGAGAAGGCAGGAAAAAAACTACAACAGCATCATTATTAAATGGATGAGAACATAATCTCATTCAACAGTGATCTTAGCTCTGTGCATTCATTTCATTAAGAGGTCTGAAGCGGAATATTTAAAAACAGAAATCATATTAAGAAAGTCTTTATCATCCTTGCTGGCATTTTTCCTTCTCGCCGTACGAAGGAAATGTATTTTGTCTCCATCATCTTTGCCAATAAGGGACTAATTTTTTTTCATCGCCTGCCTTAGTCACATGTTGTTGTGGAACATTAAATATGCACTTAGTTAAGCTGCAACACCAGGTGTTTTCAGCTGCATCTGTGTAAGATGCTAATCTCAGCATCAGGACAGAAAAAAAAAAAAAAGGAAAACAACATTGGGTATCATCACTAATTCATGAATTTCATTTTCCCTTTTAGGTCCAAAATGCAGCCCACTTGTCCACAGACAACAATAGACTTTTGTTGTGTGGAGTCATGAAACACTGATTTAATAAGAGTGAGATACTGACCGACAAAGATTATTTGATTTTTTTGAATGAGGATCATACCCAGAGGCCCCACTACTGACATATCATGATTTTAGGGGAAGGGTACAAACAGTGCCAGTGTGGGCTCTGCCTAAAGGCCATGTCCTCCTCTTCCTTCAACGAATGTACTTCTTTATTTATAGTTCTGCATAACACTACCATGGAATAGAACAAGCATGGTAGCTAAATTTTATTATTATAATATTTCTTGAATCCAATATAAAGCACGGTTTTGCTCCAGGCATGAATGTGCAGTACAAACACCATTTATTATCACTTCCCATGGATAAATAACCCAGTGGTGCTCCAGTGTTGCACACTAAGAGTAGGCAGTTCTCATGCCCAGAGTCCAGGAAAGGTCAAGAGAGCAACAACTTCAATTCCTCCTCCTCAACAGCAAGTTCTTCTACTAAATGTCTATGATAACCATTAAAACAAGGTTGATTTGATAGGGAGCAGGGATGAGTAAGGACTGTGCCAATGGACTCCAGCATTATAGTCGTCATAGATAACTGAGGGATCTATCACAGGTGTATCACAGCTTTCTCCTCCCCTCCAAACTTCAATTATCCAAATAAAAACCTACTTAAAGGAATAACAACCAGTGGCAATTTTTTTGTTAATGTCAGATATAAAACCAAATTAATTCCAGTAAACCACCCCTGAGCTGAGAGTCTGAAGAGCAGTGCACGAGAAATCCAACACACCTTTTCAACAAGCCCTCGCCAGGGGCCCTTTATCCTCACATGGTGAGTGTTTATGAGAGCTTTTATGAGAGCTTTTGTAGGGCTCATCCCTATCATAACAGATACAGAGATTACTGTCGGAAAGAGTGCACTAATAGCACACATGGCAACTCGCTGCAAGCCAAAACACCGTGGCAAAGTATCACACACATCACAAAACAGCTGAGATATGAACAAAATAAGAGTCTCCTCTGGGTACGGCAGAAGAAATTCATCTGCGAAGAGAAGACGACTGGAGTCCTCAGGCAGATATTTTGTTATCTAAACGTGGCTTTCAAAGTCAGACAATCTGCCTCAAAACCCCAGCAAAAGCAGGGTTTAGATGGCTGCACGTAGGTATGTTGCAACAATTTTTGGATACTAACTCCCTTCTAATGCAAGTAGCTTGGGGAGAACCAACAAATTATATGTGTATCACTAGCTCTTTGATCACCTCCATGAAAAATTAGACGTAACTTGAATCTTCTGTTTTTATATTAACGACACCCACAAAATATCAGTGGGGTACTAGAAAGGAGGGGGGAAAAAAGCCAAACATCTCTAATAAAGAAGTTTGAAAAGACCATACCTTTAAAGCAACTGATTCTGCAGAAAATAGGGCATTTAGAAACAATTTCTTCCCTGATCTGAATCTCCTTAAAGGTACTTGTTTCAGGCAGATGGTAAAGAAAAAATACCGAATGTACAACATGGCCACTTTCTAACTAATCTCCTGAAACACCTTGGCAGCCTCCAAAATTGGCACATCCCATGACTTCAGCTCAGGGACTGATCCTCACTAAGAATGTCCACTTTATATAGTAATCCTAATGAAGGAGCCAGAGCCAAGAAAAAAATTTCTTCACGCTGGTGGGGAACAACCTCTCCATTCCACATTTTTGGGTGGAGAGGTAGGATGGGAAAGACGACTCTGGGGGACACACAGAAAATCCTCTTCTACTTATTTTCTCAAGTCAAATCTAAAGGCTTGCCAACTTGCTTGGACATCAACATGCATTTACCAAAGCAAAACACTGATTCATTGCCCTCACTGGAACACAGTGATGGTTAATTCTATTTGCCAATTATCTGTTCCTACCTTTCCATTACTGAGATAGCAATGCATGTGTCACAAAGGGGTTTTGAGTGTGTGACAAAGAGTTTTGGCTACTGAAAAACAGTGCTGCACAATTTACAAAGCCAGAAAGTTATTTCAAGACAAAATTGCCATGAAGCACTGTCATTTCAATAATGAATGGCTATGCTTGCTTGCTTGATTTCTTTCTCCTAAAATAATTTTTCTTGCTTTCTGTCAGTTGGCAACAAATACATCTTAACATTTGCATTTCGAGCAAGAAGACAAACCCAGACAGTTGCTCCCAAAGGACTGGAAAATGTACTGTAAACTTTGATATGTACAAAGCTACCAAACTTAGGCAGAGAACTCATCAGCAGTTTGTCAGAAGTTCAGGAGGAACCCCAACTTTGCTTGGAGGATTTGGAAGTTGTTCTTCTCTACCATCTGAAAATGCTGCTCAGGCTCATCCCAGTCTGCAACATCCATTCAAACACTCAGATCAAAATAGGGCACTTCATCCTGCTTACTCCTCATAATCCACAGTAAGTCCTTTGCATAATTAATTAGCAAAACAGCTCACACAGGGCCCAGGTTTGTTGTTGTTGGGTTGGGATTGTTTTGGTGGTGGTATTTTATCCCCAGAAGTCACTGTGGAAACCACAGGTCAAGAATTCAAGAAAAAAATGCCCATCCAAGAATCATCGGATAGGTCCAACTCTCGTTATTGTAAAAAACTAAAATCGGGCTCAAATGCTGCCAGAGTTCCTGTTTGCAAAGACTTAAAGTCTGTCTGTGACTTAAACAAACGAGAGATGTGGAAAGAAACCCTATTTCAATTGCTTATACCATTAGAGAGTGGGTAAATTTCCAGCAACAGCTCTTAGCCCTGTGAGTAAGAACACAAAACCAGAGCATATGTTTGGGCAGAAGGGAAAAAAAAATAACACTCCATTCCAGGTTTTGAACAAATATTTGGCTATGAGATGCCTATGAAGCCAACTGGTCAAGCATTTTGCCTGATAATTTAACTTTGCTGTCTCATGGATTCAAAGCATCTCCTTTAGAATCCATCTCAGTTGATTTCTTTGTGTACCCTGGGCATTTTCAGAGAGGTCCCAGGTGAAAAGATTGCAGCTGTGGCATGTTCTGCTTCCCCTTCAAATGCAAAGGAGCACAGGGCAAGTCTTCCTAACCATAAAAAATCTACCCCAAAGGCAGTTTCACCACCCCTTTGTAGCAACATCTTCCCAAATTAACAATAAAAGAAAACACAGTATACAGACAACACTGCTCAGGAATACTCTTGGATTTTTACATCCTAAGATAACAGATGTTATTAAACATGCTTGGTTCACTGAATTGTTACCGTCACATCAGAGACCACCATTTATAATTTACTGTATGTATTGGCATTTAAATAAGGATATGTGATAAATACTGAATTTAAGGCATGGGATGAGAAATCCCATTGGGAAGTGGACAAGTGAGTTACACCACTTCAAATACACACGCACACATATGTCTATAAATGCTTATACAGAGCATATAGATCTCCACACACATTTCCACTCTTGACTCTCAGCTCAGATGCTGCTGTGTTTGGGTTGGATGCTTTTTAAAACTGTGTCATTTTATCTTTGTCTCTAAGACATCACCCTTGTGAAAAGAGAGAAAATATTCAAAGGGTTTAATTATTTTTTTTATCTTTTCCTGAGCATCCAGCAATCCCTCAGCAAATTATTTTCACTGCATTCAAACAGGAAAAATAAATCCACCATGGGCTAACTCCTAAGACCCTCCCACCTATAAATCAGTCCTAAGTGTTGCCCACTTCCAAACACAAAAGAATACCAAACAGCAAACCCACAGACTTTCAGGTTAAGCTGAAATGAGCAGAGAAGCAACATTCAAAACTATTTTAACACATGGGGAACATTAAAACCGTAGAAGAAAGTCACAAGACGCAGAGACACCTGCTGACAAATGGTTCATTGAGAAGACTAGCACAAACAAAACTGAAGAAATCCAGGTGTGAGAAAACAGAGAGTTCTTATCCATGTTATTTAAACAGGCACAATACTTCTGTTATATATGAACATATATTAAGACTGGTGAACTTGTACAGGCAGAGGGGGTGAGATGTCCTCCAGAGACTATCATCTTTCGAACTGAAATTATTCTATGGAAAGGAAGCAAGCACATTACAGGATGAAGTGAGGGTGGTAAATCCCTGTGGAGAAAACATCTTCCTTGGGACCTGAATAATTTATAGCAGTATGATGCAATGGTCACTCCAGGTAAAATTCTGCTATACTCAAAGATTCTACAAGTTCAGAAGTTTTAATCATTTTATATATTGAGCTCACATCTCTGCATTAACACAACCCTTCAGAATTAAAAAAGCCTTCCCAGTAGCATATCAAATGGATGATTTTAATGGTCTTTCAAACACAATGCCAGGCAGAGACTTGAGTTACATAGCTTTGAGGGAAGAAAGTGAATTTAGAGGCAGCTATTTATTTCTTCCTTATACTCCACTTTATTCCAAAATATAAGACTAATTCTAAGGGATTATAAATGCAAAAATTTAACACAGATGCCTATTTTTGGAGTCTCTAATGAAAAAAATTAAACCACAAATCTTGTCTGCAACCTCATAAAATTGCCCTTTGCATCTATGTCTGTAAAGATGCTCTAATTCAAAATGGCTTTTCGCTATATTTTTTCTCAAAATCTAAAATAAATACCAAGAGAAGCTGACAAGATTCAGAACAATCCTCCCTGAGCTCAAGACACAAAGATAACACCCCGAAACAATAGTTATTAAAGAAAAGAGGCAGAAAGCAGTCCTGTCATTAAAACCTGATGGAACAAAGCCATCTCACAGACAGCTACAGCACCCAGGAGACAACAAAGGTGTGTATAAAACCTCACACAATTCCCAGTACCTCAAACTTCCCAAAACCTAGCAGGAAATAAACCAAAGCTAGGCAATAAACCCTTCCTTAGGATACAAAATGTGGTCTATCTTTGTGTGGGGGTATATCTATACATGCACACCCCATATATTTTAGAAAAAAAATCCTCCCAATTTCTGTCATGTGCTCCTCAACCATTGCTCATTTTCACAACATCTGCTCCTTTATGACTTGCTGAATTTTTTTATTCCTGTGAAATAAACTCATGGACAATGACAGTGCAGAAACTGGCTTTTACCTGGCTAATGAGAAATACTGGTAGGAGTTCAGTCTGAAACCAAACTGTCCCTTTTTGAGATGTTTTGCACACAGGTGCCACTCAGCAGTTTTCAGCACTTTCTGTATCAATATATCAGGGTCTATTTTAGCTTAAAATAAATGGTTGCAGACTGCCAAACCAACAACTCCAGCACAGACTGGCAAACCCGGCAGATTTCAGGGATCGTGTTCCCATGTTAAAACCCTCATCTCTGCTATGTAAGGATACTCCTAATACTAATTGGTAAAGCAAATCTAAAACATTCAACCAACCTCAACTAGGAGTTTATCAGGATCTTTAACCAAGTGACAAAAAGCTCTTCCTTGGATTATTCTGTGTGTACTCAGATTATTCTGCCCACTGTGGGCAAGGATGGCTTCAAATTCAGCAACGGAAAGACCCACCTCTCCTGCACCTCACTCCTCTGGACAGTCATGGCATTTTTTTTCTTCAGGTTCATAAAACCTCTGGTCCTACTGGCCTCAGAGGGACAACTTAGGCACAGACACTAAACATGCCCTTTGGTACCTTGTAAGAGTACAGTGATCAGAACCTTGCAGCGTGTTGGCTCTTCCCAAGGCAATTTGTTTTCCCCATTTTGTTACCCAGAAAGTCAATCAGTGAATGCAGTGATTTTCCTCTCAGGATCTGGACTTATTTTTAAAACATGATTAATGGGACTTAATGTAGTAGCAGCTCTTACACTTGACAGAAAATAAAAATTCAACCGAACACGCTCTACTTTTAAAAATGCATAAGGGTAACTAGAGCAAAAACAAAGCAGTTATGTTCTACAATGCCATCTCAGGTCTGCTCCCAGAAAGCATTAGCAAACTAAGATATATTTAGTAAAAATTAAGATGGCACTATATGTCTGATTTATTCAAAAACCTCATAGGAACTGGGAAAAAAAAAAAAAAAAAGACTTTTTCTTTCATCCCTGCTTTTGTGCTTCCTGAAATGTTGGCAACCATGGCTACCAGACGTCAATGTGCTCTCATTTTCATCATCATGAACTACCAAAATGTAATTCACTCCCATTAAACTTTCTCTTATTTTTTTTTTTTTTTTAAAGAAGCTTCACATAGTTCAGCGTCAGCTGCAATAATGGAAAGGTGCCCCCACATATCCTACCCATTAACCTGCAGTGAAGATTAAAGTCAGGAGTTACAGTGGTAAAAATCCATAGAAACACAGAACCTCAGAATATCCTGAGTTAGAAGGGACCATTAGGATCATGGAATCCAACTCCTGGCCCTGCACAGGACAACCCGAGGAGTCACACCATGTGACTGAGAGTATTTTCCAAGTGTTTCTTGAACTCTGCCAGGCTTGGTGCTGTGACCGCTGCCCTGGGGAGCCTGTTCCAGTGCCCAACCACCCTCTGAGTGAAGAACTTTTTCCTAATATCCAACCTAAACCTGCCCTGACACAACTTCAGGCCATTTCCTTGGGTTCTGTCACTGGTCACCAGAGAGGAGATCAATGCCTGCCCCTCCTCTTCCCCTTATGAGGAAGCTTCAGACTGAAATTGGGCAGAATCAGTTCTAAACAAGCTCAGGACACCGGTCTTAAGTAACACCTGGGCCAACACAATCTATGAAAAGAACAACGAAGTCCCTTTTCCTCAGCCCTCTTAGTTTGGAGACAAGGAAATTAATAAACAAAAAGTGTAACTCCAGGGAGATATGAATAGTGGTTGCAAACACTGGGAGGTGAACTTTGGTCACCTTCAAACACCCTGGTTTTCTCATTCCAGGCCAGAGCAGCATCTGTGGTATAACAGGCTGCCTGTCTCCTCTCCTCCCAGAATGTGTTTGCAGCAGCTTAATTATCAAGTCACAAATAAACATATTCAGCTTGGTGCATACATTCAATTACAGATAATGAGCTCTAGACAAAAGCTATTGAACTATAACTGATATTCTGGTACACAACAAACCAAGATTAAACGATACGGACTGGGGACAAGAAAAGAAATTTTTACTCTTCCCTTGAAAAGCATGCAGAGGAAGGAGATTTTTCTGGGGAGAATCTGACAAAGAGGTAATTGTCAATACCCATTATTTTCTCTAGTCTCATCCATTTTTCATAATGTTCCAGTGAAAGTTCAAGTGGTACTCAAAATTTTTCACTCTGACTGTTGTTGTTTAAATGAGATGTTTACAAATAAAAGCTTACAGTGTTTGCTAAAAGTTGAAGTTTATAGTACCACCAGGATGCACCATAATATGCTACACGATTGCAAATAAAAGCTAAGACAAAGTGAAGCCTGAAGGCAAATTTTGGCAACTTCATTTATAAGTCTGTAGTGAAACACCAAATAAACTCCAAATATTAGAAAGTCAGGAAATTCATGCTTAGAGTTTACCTTAAAGGAAATTAAAACTTCAAGAGTACCAGACAGGGAGAAATGAAGTCAGTGGAAAACCCTGACGTCTGTCCAATGCGTCAGACCCGGTCAGGAGCTGCACAGATTAATTTTCTCCAGCTTCAAGACAATTTACAAATAGCACATGTAGTTCTTTGAACACATTATGACTATGAATGGTTATGAAAATGTTCTGCTCTCTAAGTTTTATGACATATGGGAATGTTCTTTACATTATCCTTTTTCCTTATAAACTGAATTTTCATTTGCAATGATGTAAGGATTGGAGGATTCCGTGTGCAAACCTTATCAGAAATACAGTTTCTTTATGCCTTCAAAAAGGGGCTGTTGTAGTGTTCCATCTGGAAGGTTTGCTGTAATCCTTCATCTTGGGTTTAGTGTGTTCAGATTCTAAATATAAACTAAAGTGGAAATGCCAACAATTGCCTCTGCTCGGTATCTGTACAGTGGTTGCAAGTTCATCGTAATTTTTTTTTTTGGTCAAGTCAGTTCAGACTGTGCTCTCCTGCTAGCACAAAATTCAAATCTTAAGTGCTGCCTCCTACTCCCAGCATTGCAAAACCAGGACGCAGACAAGCAGAATGATTACAGATCACAGAGGGCTTTTGCAAGAGGTATTTCACTTTGTTACCATTGCTAGAGAAAATTGATTTTTCTAAGCACAACCTGTGGCAAGCTTTCCCATGACTGCAGCTGTGACCTTGCAGGCATCCCAGTCAATCCTTGGTTACCTGTGGGGAGCTGAACAGTGGACAGGATTCAGCTGTCCAAAGTTTACTTCTTCCAAGTCAACAGGTCACTAAGGACTTGCTACAGCAAGAAGGGGCAGGTTTTCCTCCTTTTCAGGATAAGTGCAAACTAGTGTGATCCACCAACAGCCCAGGAAAGTTCACCTAACACAAAAAAACATTTTCCAGTAGTCCTGGAGCATGTAACCCTGATAGAACCCAGCTGCTTTCTCATAAGTGTAACTCAGCTGTCAGATAGCCAGTCTTGGAAAATCTGCTCTGTGAAAATACCTGCCCTAATAAGCAATCCTCACTCTGTTCCATATACAACTTTTCTGCATCCGCCCCTGCAGCCATCACACTCTGCTCCCAGGGCGTCGAGGCCAGGTGACTTTCTGCCCCATCCTTATGTTACAGCTGATGACTGGAGCTGTACCTGGAAGTGGTCACAAGCCTGTCAGAGCTCAAGGACTGCCTGGACAACGCTTTTAGTCAAGTCATACGGTTCAGTTTCAGGTAGCTCTGCAAGGAGCAGGAGTTGGACTCGATGGTCCTACTGGGTTCCTTCCAACCTGAGATATTCCATGATTTTACCATTCCATATAACCCTTCTTCTGTTACGCAGCCTCTAAAAGTGTCAACTGACTGCTGTCATCCAGGTCTTATTGTAGGGATGATCAAATTTTCCTTGGAAGATACAGTCTGAATGGTTACACAGACAGAGAGTGGGACAAACAGCTAGAGAGCAAAATCAGGTGAACAGAAAATGAGGGGGTTGTGCAAAAGAGAGTTGAATTTGCTTCATGTTACTGTACTCGCCACTGGTCACTGCAGTATGGGAGTACCCCATGTGTCAGACTTTCTAATGAAGTGGGAGCCAAGTCATCTTTTCCGAGGATGAGCTTCGGATTAATTTTTTCCATTGTTTTTGCAGCATAGGGCATGAGTCTGAGGAGACTTTTAACACCCAGCTAAGACAAGTGACATCTGAGTTGATCCACTGTTGGCAACAGACTCTCTCTCAATAGGAGATGGGACAGGATATCCACCATGGGGCTACCGAAGTGTCTACAACTCTATGGAAGCTTGAATTATATGAACACCCCAACATTTTCAAAAACATCCAAAATCAAAATAAACAAAATAAATATTTCCACAGAAAATAAACTTCTCCCAGCCCCAGACAAAAGGCTGTTCTAAAAACAACATGTCCTATTGAAGGTCAGAAGGACAAAGCAATCAGTAAAACCACAGTGGAAATTAACCAAATAGGTCCTTTGGTTCTATTGTTACTGTTCCAAAAAATACTTTCATTCCTACACTGATGCCTGATCTTATCAGAAGATTGATTTAAATTCATCCTTTTGGTCAGTAACCTGTTTTACAGATTGAGTTAATTGTCATGTCTCCACCTCTCTATGGTATATTTCTGAAAATGATTTTCTGCTTATGGCCCTCCTGTTAGCATAGTGCAAAAAAAAAAACAAGGAAAAGAAAGAAAACAAAACCAAACAAGCAAACTAAAAACTTGTTCCTCTTAATAATGTGCAAGCATATAAAAGAAAAATCAATATCTAATAGTACCATGGTTCCATTATAATTGGCATGTTCTTTTAAATAAGTGGTTATTATGGCACAATTTTAAGAACACTGGTGCCTTTAACAATCTCTGTTCCCAACAAGGCTGCACAGCTTTTTTCTTCTTCAATTCTTTCATGTAACAAAAACAAGACAGAAAAGCAATATATCTGCTCAATGAAATTACGGGGTAGATTCCATTAATTCACCCAAAAGCAAGAGACAGATGAGCACATAAAGGCTCTGAAGTATTAAGGCATTTCCTGTAGCAGGCAGCAATGAGCAGAAACTGCAAAGATACTTCTTAAAATTATTTTTCTTGAACTTAAATTCAATAGTCACCAATAAACCAAGCCACAACAGTGCCCAGAAGTCTTCCCCTAGTCCCACCAATTATCTCCACTTCATTTTATTTATAAACTGTGCTTATTTGTGTATTGCTTTTAATGTGCAGAAGAGGAAGAAATGGAAATCGAAGAAGCCAGAGATGGTAAGAACCATGGCAAACCCAGATGACATTTATTCTGCTATGAATAATATCCAGTGATCAACAGTGACAATGAATGCCAAAGTATCACATCTCTGTCAAGAAATGAATGTCCAGCTCCTGGTCACTGTCACATTTTCAGGATCTAATTTCAGAAAGAATTTTGTGTCATATTTGTAAAAAGCTTGAGAAAAATCACGTGCAGCATATTTCAGAGTGAACTCCTAGCAGTAACATTACCATTTAACTAAAAACAATCCACAAGATTAAGTAGTCTGCTACTGGAACATGGCAATGTCTGATGCAAACACTCTTAGGATGAATCGAATTTATAAATGAATTTAAAACCTCTGAAGTTCTATGGAACCAAGAGCAAAATTGAAACACAAATCTGAGGGACAAGGCACAGAAACTGAAGTGAGGTGCAACCAAATAGGGTTTGGTGTAGGATTTGCATGGAGTTACAGTCTGGTCAACAGAGGTTTAGGAAAGGGAAAGAACCCTTTTAATTTAAGCAAAACAGTCTTGATAAGGAATCTACGTGAACTTAAATGTGAGCCAGAAAGTGTTACAATATATGTAAGAGGCCACATAAGAGGAAGAAAGGAGGCAATCTGCTGAAAAGCTGAAAAAATAACAGCAAAGCAGAGAACGTAGAGCTTGATTTGGGAGGTGAGAACTGCGCAGAGTTCTGAAAGTGCAGCCAAAGCTCTTGTTACCTGAGCAAATGATGAACCAGGGTCCACGTGTGAAGTGTTTGATACATTCAAATACATGACTGAGGACGTTCACTGCAATGATTTCAGTTCATATGACACAGAAGGGTGTTAAAGGTGGCCAAAGAGTGTCAGAGGGGGTCAGTTAATAGCATTTATGAGCAGCTGAAGGACACTACCATGAACCTCTCCAACAACCTGAATTCTCTAATGTGTTTAGCATCCTGCATCCAGTGTCTGGGCAATACACTGGCTGAAATAACACTGAGTGAAATAACACACAGTGGCATCTTTACATAAAAACAAAGGACAAAATCAAAATGCACGTGTGAAAGAAGTTAATCCTTGAGCTGGATTTGGGGGTGCTGGTACTGCTGCACGGACTAAGTGTGCCCTGTACTGCTCATATCCATGAAGAGAGGAATTTAGACTGCCCAGCTGCTGCACCCACAGCTTCTGTCATTAATATACACTAAAGTGAAGACACTAAGAAGTCAAATTCTTAAATAAGGAACCTTAAATGCATTTTCTGCCTTTTCTCTAAGAGTTACATGAGTCAAGAAGAGATACAGCAAGTAAAATACAATAAAATCATACCCACAGCATATTAAAATAACTGACTTCAACTGATGATTTTAGCATGCACATTTAATTTTAAAATAAGTCCAAACAAATGAAAAGACTCAGCACAGTTCTGTTGCTTGATGTAGTACTTGAAGGCAACTATAAATGGAACTAAAAATGGATCCACAGATGTTAGAGTATTTCCCCTCATCGTCTAATTTCAGACTGGCTGAAGTCACACACCTGAATGGGCAAGTGTGAAGGACACCTGGGCTGATGAGTTGCTGCTGCACAGACTTCACAGAGCCAGGGAAGCTCCGGAGGAGGCGTCGAGCTCAGCTGAGAGGAACTGTGGGAGGTGACAGGTGCATCTTTACATCCTGCCCCTCACTGAGAGCAAAACCCTTTCAAGCAGCAGGGAACCAGCTTTGTTTCACTGAAAGCCACGATCCTGATTTGTCTGTGAGTGAAATGCAATTGCCAGCCTTCTTGAGGGAACACAGTGTGCAGAATTGGTTCTACCCTTCTTGGATCCTCTCAAAATGTGAGAATCTACCTCTCCCACTGCCCCCAGCACGAAAACTTCATATCAGGAACCCCACCCTGCTCCTGTTGCATCTGTTTTGGGATCCATAAAGTATCAATTACTCAAGCAAAAAGAGAAAGATGATGAAAATGGCTGTGATGCACTGTATTACCTTCCAGTTGAGATCCTTCAAGCTGGGTGGGTTGAAGAATCTCTACGTTGTGGGTTGTGATAACAACTTTGTTTGCAAAGACATACGGCCAGTCTTCCAAAAATCATGCAATGAGTGTGGTTAACCAGTCCTGTAACAAATGTCCTCACTTCCAATCATTCAACAGCTTTGTCCAACCTTCTCTTTATTGCTTCTGCTAATAATAAATTCTCTGCGTATTTCACAAGTAGTTTGGCCACAAAAACATTCTCTCAAATAATCAGCAGTGAGATCTCTCCACTGGTACACATGTATTATTCATCACTATGCAATCTCAACAGCTTGCTGAACGTATCAGGGCTTCTCTAACTTCCCACAAAAAGGCTGACAGAAAACTTCTTTCCTGTTTTTAAACACTCACAAATTCAGTTTAGTCTATATGCTAAAGCTTTCCTGCTTCCTCTTCACCCAGCCCCTAAGCATAAAAAAATCACAGGAAAATCCATCAGGCGAAAGTTCGACTCAATGATTTCTTAATTCATCACCAGACTGTAGTTTCAATCTGTTGTTAGAAATTAATAAACCTGACTGTGTTTGCACTCTTCCCTTTCTATGTGAATAAAGGACAAAGGGGAAGGCGAAGGAGAGAGAAACAGATGAGAAACTTGGGGCAATGAGCTGGGCACAGGCATCTTTTTCAAGGATCACTTTTGATGAGTGAAAACACATCACTATGAGTCTCACTAGATCTCACTCACCTTGTAGTCACCAGGTGCCTTTTCATTGCTGAACTTTGGAGCTCTCAAATGTAGCTTCAACCAATCATGAATGTTGCCAGTCCCAGAACAGTTCATTTCTACTTCTTGCCCATTCCTGCAATTGTTTCTTCTTAAGGTGAAGGTATCAGCTACACTAAACCAAGTAACCAGAATATCTTCCCCGAAGCTCTGTAGTAACTGATTTCTGCTATTGCAAGTGAAACCAGGCAGAAAAGCAAGACTCTTTTTGAGAATGAAAGCCATTTTTAGCTCCTTTCCTTATTTTCATTGTGTCTTTGTCCTCCCCAGCTGGGAGCATGTGAGTGCTTGTCTTCAGCTCAGTGCAACTCCAGTATGCCACGTTATTTCCCCAAGGATAATGTGCTTTCTCCTAAGCCACTAAGAGATGAAGGATTCTGGGTTGCCCAAGAAAAAAAAATCTTTTCTTTCCCACCTTTGCACATGCTACAAATCTGCCATATCCCAATGTTGCTTAGCTGTGTGCAAGTGTGTGTGGATTGACTCTGCACCTCCAAACTGCATTTAATGTTCTAATAAACCGGTCAATAAGCAAATCACTCACAAGCAGGTACCAAAACTGCATTGAAAAAAACACATGAATTTGATTCAAAAGCAGCTAACAGGTGAACAGCAAGGTACCAGCTGTGTGAAGCCCATGAGAAGAAACATGAAGCATCTTCTCAAAAGCCTAAGTCTGGATTCTACTGGCAAATAGATTTACAGGGTCTTTTTTTTTTTCCTTATGAATTTATTTTTAAATTCCAAATAGCTATTTGTGATTAGCCATCAATAATGCAGGACGCCTTTGAAATAACAGTTATTCTTTTTATTCCACCATGAAAAGTGCCAAGAATAATTCTTTACATTTTTTATGCTAACCGCGTAATGGAAAAATTCTACTAACCTAAAGCATATTGCACTGAATCTCACTAACTCTCTGATTCCAGCAAAGAAGCCTTTCAATGACAGCTCAAAGTCATATGGCCAATCAGGAAAGAAAAATAAAGTATTACTAAAAATGAGAGCCTGTGTTTAGGGCCTGTTCTTAAACAGGTATTAAGAAAATATTCCGCTTTGCTGCTAAAACTAGTGGTATTTTAAAAAGGCCTCTTGTTGATTATAATAATGCCTTCCAGTATTTGACATAGAGGTTGGAATATCTTTTTACCACATATGACAGAACAGGTCAGACCCCAAAGAAGCAGGTTGGGAAGTTCAGATCGTTAACAAAAATAATTGGGTCTGTAACACACCCTGAGAACTGCCAGAAATGTATGATTTTTATGAAGAAGCGTGATCTTCTTAAGCATGACTTTTGATGTCGTACAGCACTGCCCCATATGTCCAACCAAATGCCATTTTTAAACCCCGAGGATATATTTAGCACAACATACATCATCCTACTGTCGTCATTTCATTGAACAAAGCAAAAGACAGGATCATGCTAAATGATGCATCCTCGGCTCGTGTCAAGAGCACAGCAGTGAAAGGACTGCAATACCAATGAAGTCTAAAATGTAGTCAAGTAAGCTAAAGAAATAAGCAGAAGATGGCACGATAGTTATCAATGGACTTGAACTATGAAGTCAAGAATAAAGAATGAAAACATAAAATATGCTGACATATGAACTATATCTGTTCCTGACTAATCTCTGCTCCCCTGCGATTCACATAAGGCACCATCTGATCCTTCAAGTTTCTGCATGCATGATGAGCTCTTGGCTACAGCCTGGGCTGGTGCAGCCAAATCTCTGTGATTCCACCTGGGCAGGACAGAATGCAAGTTATCACTTCCGACTGGCACAATTTCCTATGCCCAGAGTGACCCTGCATGACAACTATATGCCTCATTACACCAGCCAAGAAATTAATGTACATCACCAGCCCAGTACAGTTTACTGCCCTGTCAGTCGAAGCTTGAATTCAGTTTACAAAATTCAGAACAGCTAATGAGGTTTTTTTGATTTTTTTTTTTTTTTAAGAGCAACATTCAGCAAAGAATAAAATGTAACTCTTTTGGCTAAGAACCACAGGTATCTTCTGTTATTTTGTACTCAATGTCCATCACAGCAAATCATTTGTTCATCTCATCTCCCTGATAAAAAACCCCCTGCCTTTCTGACACTGTGCACTTTGGAGCATGGTCAACCTCTTTCTAAAGGGTGAGGCCCCCTTTCCCCAACGAACTTGAGTGTGCAATTCTTTACGGCACAACGGAGTACCAGAAAGCAAAGCCAACTAATTCAGCCTGCACTGAAGGGCAGGACCAAGAAAAACAGCTCTTGGCGTGTACCCCATTTTTAAAGTTGTAGAATGTGAGTTTTGCTCAGTTTTTAAGTAGGTATTGAAGGTACTTAAAGACACACTTCAGAGAGACACTTCACTATCGGATGCTGCTGATCGAGCCTAAGGGAATAATTTCGTTCAGCATTTACCCATAGCAATAACTGGTCTTTATGTTGAACAGTATAAACAAAAATATGATCTAGTAAAACAACAGCAGAGTGAACTGGTTTTAAAAATGAGAAAGTAAAACACAGCCACCAGCTTGCTCCCTTTATTTGGGCAGGGTGAGGGAGTCCTTGATACACTTCAGGTGTCCACACCAGACGGTCACTATTTCCTACACCAGTTTGTTCAGAGCTTGCTTTGAGACACAAATAACCTGCCAAAGCTGCTAAAAAACACCAGTGCAAAGAGCAGAAATGCCAAAGGACACATGTGCTCTGCTTCTCCGTCCTCTCCATCGTTAGGTCACCTTCACTAAGCAAAAGTGATTAAGTGCTGGGGTTAATTTGGACCAACAAATTAGCTGCTGCCAAAAGCAGAATTATTAAGGTTAGAAAAAAACCTCTTCGAGGTTTAAGGTTAGAAAAGAGATCATCAAGTCCAAACATCAGCCTAACAGTGCCACATTCACCACTAAACCATGTCCCCAAGCACCACAGCCACACAAACCAGACAAATTTTCCATGTTCTTCCCAAGTTCACTAACATTTGGGGTCTTTTTCTTCCATTTTTTGTAAAACTGGTATATCTTTAAATAACATTTTAATCCTCCTCCACTCTTTTAAATTTGATTTTGGTTACCCAATAGGTTAAAACGCAGGGGGGTGAGAGAGAGAAGCAGAAGCACAGAAAGCCTCATTCCACAGGAATTGGTCAAAAATACAAATAAATGCAGGGAATAACAACTGAATTCATAGTACAGCTGTGCAAGAAATGGATTCTGCTCTCAGCTGAGATGATTGCCCAAAGACTTGATATTAAGTGAAATCCTTTCTCACATAAATCATATCAGCAAACACATGCTACTTCCAAAATCTATTTGGAGAGGAAATGGTTAATTTTGTTTTATTCGTCTGAATGTCCCAATTAAGACATTTCTACTAAATAAGCAATCCTTTTGTATTGATTTTGGGGATTATCATGACCATTAGCTTGATGCACAGTTCATCCAGTTCTTCAAATCCAACATTATCAAGGTTAGATTAAAAAAAAATCCATATGTAGACTTTCTTGAATTTTTACTGTATTAAGGAAGGGAAAATGGGTCTCCCTTTTTTTCCCCATGACAGGCATTTTATTTCCCTTGTGTGTTTTCTGAATACATATGCTGTGGCCTTTGTTTTCTTCCAAAGCTAATGAAAGCTTTAGCTTAATTTGCAAAAAAAAAACCCAGATCACAGAATCATGTAATTTTAGAATGGTTTGGTTTGGAAGAGACTTTAAAGATCACCCAGTTCTAACCCCCTGTCATGGGCAAGACATCTTCCATTATCCCTGGTTGCTCCAAGCCCCATCCAACCTGGCCTTGGACACTTCCAGGGATGGGGCAGCCACAGCCTCTCTAGGAAACCTGTGCCAGAACCTGAGATCACTTCAGCTTTTAGTTATGGAGTATTTAAACAACAGCACTTCAAATAATTCAGGGAACTTTGTAATTTCATGGGACACATTTCTGCAGTGAAATATCCCCCCTGTTGGCTTTCCAAGCTGGTGTTTTCTCTTTGCTAGGCCTGCATGTGACCTTTAAGAAGATTTGGTAATGTGTTCAACTCTACCACGGTTTGCTCAAGGTTCATTAACTTGGAAACTTTTGACATGCATGGGAAATCACCACCAAGGGCCAGGTTACCCACTACGTTCTGCTGTCCTACCTGCTGCTGTAATCAAACAAAACCTTAATTTCTTCTCAGCAATGCTTGTTTTGCAGTGTTTGCCGGGCAGCTGAGACTCCAGAGCTCCCACATCTGCTCATTCTCTGCCTGCATCTCTGATACACCCAAGGGGAACTTGAACTCTGCTCTTCTTGTGAGAGAAGTAATACCCAAACTACCAAAACAACTTCATATAAATACATAAAAAAAGCCAGAGTGTGAAAGTAGATAAAGTCCAAGGTCTCATCCACGGAGGGAGAAGACTGAGCGTTGCTACGAGTGCCACAGTTAGAAACAGCACACCTGAGGTTCTCATTAAATCTCCCATCTCAGTTCACACTTCTCATCATCTTGGCAAACTCTTCACAACGTAGCAAAGCTTCAGGGGTGAAACATCCAAATTTCAATGGGAAGAAGATCTACAGAGCAAACACAGGATGGAAGCAGGGTAAAGAGAGGAAAATCTCTAATAGAAGGCAAGAGGGAATGAGAGGATAGTCAATTTTGAGATACGCAACACTGTGTACCAGGTATACTGCCAGAAAAACAACCAGTGATAGCAGCACTTGTCAAATATACTAATTATTTCTGCTACCAAACAGCACAAATCACAAATGACTGAAAACTAAACTACAGAATCCAGGCACAGGAATCATCTCCTGGTCGTGACTGCCAGTTGCTTCAGATAACAAGGATGGAAAATTTCAGGATTATAGAATAATTTCCAGGGAGTCAGACTGATGCCTGTGGCCTCAGATACAGAATATATTCATAGCAGGAAGGGTGGAAGGGCAGAGCACAGGTGAAAGTCTAAGGCTGTTTTTTTATTTCCTGCAGCACAAATATTTAGATCTGCTACCCAGAATGCCTAGACCCAGAAAAACATTTTTATTAAGTGTGGTTTGATTTACTCTGAATCCAAATGCGTTTTCTGTTGATAAAACTGGATACTAAGAATGCAACAGTGTGGTAAGACAAGAGTGTGAGCACTGCATGTACTATTTACCTTGTGTATATGCACTGTCTGTGTGTGTCACACAGCATCATGATGGCATATCATTTTCCATCTCATTCTGGGACTCTTAAATATATAAATCATGGCCAACGCTTCCATCCCAACTCCATCAGAGATTTCCCATGAGATGGACTTTCCCCTCCTCTTACCAGTTCTTTCATGATCCCTTCGCTGAAGAAGCCTCCCAGTCATCAACAATACCCTTTCTAAAGAATATAAAATCTCCTGTTTGCAGAACTGCCAGGGTGCAGGGAGCATTTTACAGTGCGACGCCCCTGCTTTGAGAGTGATGTGCTGAGATGAAACACTTCACCTGTGTGTAGACAATGCTCCTCTTATTTAATCACAGTCATTCAGAGCCGCACGTGCCGCAGCAGCACGAAACGTATCAAACCCTTTCTCTCTATTTCTAACTATGACAGTATGTTTAGCATGAAGCTGTGTCAGGGGAGGTTTAGGTTGAATCTTAGGAAAAGGTTCTTCACCCAGAGGGTGGTTGAGCACTGAACAGGCTCCCCAGGGGCAGTGGTCACAGCACCACAGCTGACAGAGTTCAAGGAGTGTTTGGACAACACTCTCAGGCACATGGTGTGACTCTTGGGGTTGTCCTGGGCACGGCCAGGAGTTGAACTCAGCGATCCTTCTGGGATCTGCCATCAGATAATTAGTTTTCTTTACCATCTTCTCAGGCTATTGCCAAAGAAATTAATGCCAAAATTTGTACATTTTAGAAGAACTTTTACTGGAAACAGGTCCTGAAGCACTTTAAACACTTCAAACTGACTGCAAATATATATGAGATATATATATATATATATATATAAAAATATATACTGACTGCAAAACTATAATACAAATTCTGCCTTTCCCTTCATACTGAAAAAGGTCTGCCTCTATAATAAGAGCCAGGGCATAAACCATGGGGACATGATGAGTTTCAAGGCTTGGATGCAATATGTGGAGAACAGCTTGATGCCTATGCAGAAAAGACACTGTCGTTTTCTCTTGGGAGTTCCCCTCTGTCCACAGGGGAGTTAGAGCAAAGCCTGCTCCCTTCATTCAGTGACTGCAATAAAATGGTGATTGTGGAACACATAAAGAGGTCCCTGGATAAATTCTGAGCAGGAAGTCCCACTCCTCTGGACATTTAAGGACCCTTTGTTTGGGTTCTTGACTCTAATGTACAAAAATATTTTTCAGCTTTTTACTAAAATTCAAATGAAAAATGAAAAGCCTTTGGTTTAATTTTTAAGCATCCAGATAAGTTGCCTGATGCTCTGAAGTACTGAGCATCAATAGTGTCCCAAAATAATGTTTGATACTGTATTGGTAACAATTTCTACATGAATTCATAAGAACTGCATGAGGTTGGGTTTTGGGTGGGTTTTGATTGAATCCCTGGGCATAAAAAGTATTTTTACCAATCAAAATTTAGCATTGCAATATTTGTAACATTGATTTACATGAATCTATTAGTAAGCCTAAAAACCTCAAGGGTACTAGTGGAGTCCTTATGATTAACACACTACTGTCACATTTTTGAAATTTAAAGTTGGTTTGGGGCTTCCTTCCATACTTGAAAATTATTCAGGAAAAACCAAGCAGCACAATAAGATCAATATTCAAACAAACAAANCCAAAAAAAAAGAAAAAAAATTAAAAAAAAAAAAAAAAAAAAAAAAAAAAAAAAACAAACCCAAAAAAAACCAAACAAAGCAAAACACCAATAAAATGTACATGATTGCCAAAAAAACATTAAACTTCCTGTAGAAATGGAGGCTCCTGGGGATGTTGCCACCTACAAATTGCTGTATCTAAGATTAATTGATACACAAAAATGACTGAAAACTTGCCCCCCAAAAAGAATATTTTAAATGGATTCAACTATTCACATGAACACTGTGTTTTCAAAAGCACCAGCTTTTGTAGGAGTACATATGAGCAATATGGCAATTTGACAGCTGGACTCAATGATCTGAAGGGTCTTTTCCAACCTAAATGATTCCATGATGCTGTGGTTGGTAGTGTGCAGCTATGGTGCTTCTTCTCAGCTGCCCAAAATACAGGACCAAAATAGTCCTCAGCATCACCACTTGCCAAAGCTTAGCAAAGACTGAGACACAACTCTTACACTGGCTCTGTGTTATTGTCCTCTTAGCAAAGATAATAAACTCTGACAGAGGGAAGAAAGAGGCCATTTCATATGTCCGGAAGATCTGCAAGGATGTCAAACCTCTTCTGCTCCTTACTTGGTACCCTGGGTTTCCAGGCTTGTCCCAAATTTAAAACACTAATTTCAAGACTCTGTAGATACCACTGATCATCATTTTTAAGATGTACCAACAAGTTGTGTTCAGTTCTTAATTTTTGGCACTGATGTGAAGCTTCCATTTGGTAATGCATCTGCAGTGCTGGGGAGGTGTTTGAAAGGTGGGAGAGAGGGTAGTTTCCCCTCCTCGGGCATATGCTGTGATTACTTGGTGATTCCAATACACATTCCAAACACCAGCTGTGGTCAATGGGACCTTCTGTTCCATGGTGTGCTGTGTTTCTGTGTGTATTGCTGTGGCTCATAAAAATCACAGAATCACAGAATGGTTTAGGTTGGAAGGGATCTTAAAGACCATCTAATCCAACACCCTGCCATGGGCAGGGACACATTCCATTAGAACAGGCTGCTCCAAGCTCCATCCAACTTGGCCTTGAACACTCCCAGGGATGGGGCATCCACAGCTTCTCTGGGGAACTGGTGCCAGTGCTTCATCTTCACAGGAAGGAATTTCTCCTTAACATCTAACCTAAATCTCTCCCTTTTTTAGTTTGAAGCCAGTCCCCCTTCGTACTATCACAACACAGCCTTGTCAGAAGTCCCTCTCCAGGTCTCTTCTATCTCCTTCAGGCACTGGAAGAGGCACTAAAGTCTCCCTGGAGACTTCTCCAGCCTGAACGTCCCCAGCTCTCTCAGCCTGTCTCCACAGCAGAGGGTCTCCAGCCCCCGATCATCTTTGTGGCCCACACCACAAAATGCAGCTGAGTTCTGTGGAGGAACATTGTTGACAGGTGGAAGTCTTGTTCAGATATGTAGATTTTTGCAAAGCATGTATTTTATATCACCCATTGCACCTATGGAACTCTTGGGTGTGAAACAGACCTACAGATACTTCTTTCTAACATTAAGTATTCCGTACGCTCTTAGCAGGCTCACTACCACTGAACAGCACAGCAGTTATACACTAGAAAAAATAGGTTAACTTCTACAACTCCTTAGGCCCAATCTGCTTTACATGCTTTTGCTTCACTTTGTTGTGTTTTTTTTCTCCTGGAAGTACTGGTAGAAACTTTATTCTGTTTCCTTTTGTACTAAATACCGTAGATAAATAGCCTGAGAACAAATAAGAAAAGAAAAGAAATAATTCATCCTGTGATCCTGGATTCTGCTGACACCAAACCTTTTCTAAGAATATGCATTTCCTACTCACAGTTCTGTTAATTCCTGCAGCACTCTTATGTTTTGTTCATTAACTTCCTTTTAGCACCACTGTAGATTATTTCCACCGAGTCAGAAAAAAAAAACAAAAATGCAAATGGAGCAGAAAAGAGAGCAGGGACTACAGAAGTTTGTTAGTTTAACATGAAGCTCCAGGAGCAATAACATTTTCAAACAAATGCAACACAAAATCCTCCCACACTGCAGTGTAACAATCAATTTGTTTGCCCTGAAAACTTCTAAAACTCTCATAAGGGAAGAAAAAAGTAAGACAGACAACTGAACAATATTGGGAGACGGAAATCCTTAGCAAAAACTCCCTACAGCAAACTGTAGGCAGAAAAAAAGAAAGCTTCTGATGAAAAGACTACGTATTCATTTAAAAAAAAAAAAAAGGTAATTAGCAGTAACACTGACCCCTTTTGCACGAGTTTGCATGCAGGAAATGCTCAAAATAAAGTGCCAAATTTGGGTTTTTTTGCAAAACTGTACTCAAAAAAAAGTCTTTTTGTGAAAAACCGGAAAGCTGTAGGAACTTGGAATGCTCCAATAGTACCTTCCTTCGGAAGCAATCAACTCAATCTCATCCCCAATGCATTATCTGCACAGTAGAACTATGAATAAGACAACACTTCTGTGCATATGCCTACAAATTCAGCCATTTTCACATTTATTTTACAGAAAAAATGAGAACATAGACACGTTCGAGACAAAGAGGGAGAGGACTTTATAGACGCTCAGAAACACATTACAAATAAAGCCACCACAAGTGAACACACCACCTCTGATACTGGAACCTGTGCCCTTGTTTCCCTTAAATAAAGCTCACTGCAAAGACGTATTTCATCATAAGTTCTATAGGTTTAAAACAAATAGCTTCCCCGAAAAAGGAATCTTTAATAAAGACAGATGCTCTGCCGATGCATCAGTGCCTGTTCATTTTTCTTCCTTCTAATTAAAAGACCATTCTAACTCCTGGTTGGATTTTCTCCCATCCAAGTGCGGTGCATTCCAGAGGGCTGCAATAACATGACTTAGCACACGCATCCAAACGGGATCTCACATCTGCCTAACAGGAACTTCGCCTCAGATTCCAATTTACTCCATAATGGATTACATGGCACAGATTCATTCAGCTGATTTCCATAATGACAACAGTAGCTGAAAAGAAGTACTTGCCTACTAAATTGAAATGTGGCATCAATATTAAGGTAAACACTCAAGTCTGTTGAATACTTTATTGGCAACCACACTATTTTAGCTTCAAAATAAATTTTCCCCAATAGCAGCTTTTATTTCATTTCAAATCCATCAGCTCTTCTGGCTGCTAATTCCCAGAGCTGCCCCTTCAAGTTTTTAATCTTATCTTCCTGGTGTGAAAGTGCTGTAGACCAGCACTTTTAAACACAATAATGCAACAGTTTTTGAAAGCTATATAAATCCTGTGAAAGACTATCCTATTAATTCCCTTTCTTATTACCAATTTTTCTCTTTTATTTACACGGCTTGGGGACTTGAAAATTCAGTTACTCTGAGAGAAGGAAGAACTTCAATTTCACTGGGACCTCCCCTCTGGCTCTTGACATTTTCAGAAACCTGTTGGACAATAACATTCAGGTCAGTCCAGACATGGAAATTATGATAAGCCTAAACCAGATCAATTCTAGTTTGCAGCTCTCAGATAATGACTTTGTACTCAAGGCACTTTACAGATACACCAGCAAAACAAGATATCTATCTTCAGAATCTCAGGTTGGTAGTACTAAGAAAACCCTGGCTGGAAAACAGGATGGGAAACTGAAGAGCACCAGAGGGTAGAGAAGCAACTGGTTATTTTATTCTGCTTACAAAGACCAATATCTTTTTTGCCAGGTAGGGAAGAAATTATCCTGTGAGCTCTAAATAGACAACTCTCCTGGTTTAGATGCAAACATCTGCAAGTAAGAGACACAGAGGAACTGAAAACAAATATTTATCAGATAATTAACAGAGTGCAAGCCTAATGTTTTATGGGACTTCTGTTTTTTAAACATTAATTCTCCAAGGAGGAAAAGGATTAAGATGATGCCACATGCCACTAATGAGCCCCCGCTGAAATGTTTTATTTATCTACTGCGCTGAGTTCGGAGGACTGGCCTAAGCTATCTGGAAGTTATGAATATTAAAGATAAGCTAAAAAACTTGTCTCTGAGGCAGCAACTTCTTGCTGATAATGTAACCTTTTGCACCACTCTAATCTGGGCCATAAAACTCCACCAGCCATCTGGATCAGGATTTCCCTAGACCAGCCTCCTTTTCCCTCTAGTGGTGCAGTGGCAGCTGGAAATGCTCTAAGAAAAGAAGATTTGCATCTCTCCAAGCCCCCTTAAAAGAGATGTCACACACAAAAAACTCTGTGCTTGCCTACTCAAGATAAAAAACTGATTTTGCTAGAATAGGTGATCTTACAAATACTAACATTTGCATGGCCAACTTATAACACCAAATGACCTCCACCTGCTCACCCAACAACTCGGATCTCTATTTGAGCCAGTGTCTCCATCTCATGCATCTCCCTGAGTTCAGGCATCGATGGCATTCAGTGCCTTTGTGACTACCTAGACACTTCTGAAATTTCACAGGCTCAAAAGTTTCTTGCCTACAACCCATCCAAAAATAAATCTTCAAAGATATGAGTACCCTTGAGCTGTGCTCAGTTCCTCCTTGTCACACCTTTGGTTTGCTGAGACAATTAATTGGCTTTGTGGAGCATGAAGAAACAGAAATGGCAATATGTACCTCAATTAGACTCTATTTTTAAAATAATTTTTAAACTTCATAAATTATGAGACTTTAAGGACTTTAACAAGTTTTCTTGATTCACTTTGATCAAACAAGGTTAGGGACTCATTATCCCTTACATGCAGCTGCTTAACAATATTAAAATATACCATCAAGCCAATCTTTCTGTAAGTGACTTCCCATCACACAGCAAGCAGATCTAAAAAGGCAGCTGGCAACCATCATTCTGGTAACACTGTAAGAGGCTTTCTTCATTCCACTGGTGTTTCAATTCATGAGCCAAAACTCATCATAAATTGTCTTTTATGGCTGTCAAGAACAATGATACAGATTCTCTTATTTCGCCTTTTGTGACTTACTGGGATCCTCTGAGTGTCTGAGAAGAGTTTGCTTCACTGAACAGTAGAGTGAGAGTCTTCCATTTTTATGTTGGAAAGACACAGCATATGAAGTAACAACCTTAAAGCTTGCAGTCAAAATCCACTGGCTCTTTATAACCAAACTTACATCAGGTCTTAATTGTTAGACATTTTTAGCATGGCAATGATAGAGGGTGAATGCTCCAACTCTGAAAGAAAATGCCACCTTCTGCCAGAAAACTGAGGCTCCTTTGCCATGCACTGCCAGTGCCTAAAGGGAATATAAATGGACTGAGGAGGAAACACAAGATGTGTCACTGATAAAATAATCTGGCATCACAACAGGACCGGTAGCTATGGCTCCACCAAAAGATCAATAAATGTGCAAACAGCAGCCTTTTTAGAAAGCATTGCTTTCCCTCCAATATGTGGTGACAAACTCTGTGACAGCATTTACTCCATGCCACCAGCTTCATTAAATAAAGCAGCCTGCCCTCATCCACCCACAAAGCCAACTCCAGAAGTCTATGCAAAATATTGATTTTTCTTGACTAGGCTCAGGTCAAAGATGCAATGCAATAAAACAGCTTAAGACAACTACTCCCTTTCCCGCTTGTAATTAGAGCCTTGAAACCCTGTTTCTAGGTCTTGGTTTGGGATCTGTGGTCAATTCAATCTGACCTTAGGCAAGCCCATTGCAACACTCGTGAACTTGGTGCTTGCTGTAAAGCGAGCACAGTTAACTTCTCTCAGAAGGTTGGGCTTCTGGCTTCAAGACCTCTCTCTCTCTTAAGATTTAATGACTTGAATAAAATCCATTCCAGTTTGAGTCTGTAAGATAAAACACATGCACGAGTGAAATCATTATATGTGAATCATTATGTATCTGAGGATCCCTGCTGGGGTTGAGTCTCCCTGTATGTCAGGGAAGAGGAACGGGCACTCTGGAGATGATTTCCAGAACCCACCCTGCACCATCAGCAGAAGGAGTTTTACTTGCATTGTCAACCCCTGGGGGGTACCCATATATTTTCCTGAAAAAGGATGAAGTTTTGAACAGCAAAGAGACACAGTTAAAAAAGTTAAATCTAGAAAACAAGTAACAGAAATTTCAACTTTTAGTTTTAGGTAGGACACAGAAATATTTCTCTGCTATGGCAAGGACCTGAATAGCAAGAAAATTTTATATATATAAATAGTTGTGAGCTGTGAGCCCAAAAAAAGGTGTTCCTGCAGTCCAAATCAAAAAAACAATGGTAGCCACTTCAGCCCACTGTGATCCACAAAATGTGGTTGGGCATAAAAGGATGAAAAATAAGTAGTAAAGCTTATAATTAAATTTTCTCAGCTCTAACTTAAATATTTAATACACAGCCAAGATATCAAAGTTCATTGAGCCAGACCTTCCATTTAAACTTAGAATCATCTTTATGGACCAGACACAGAGCACGATCATTTTTTTCCTCTTTAGGTTATTTGATCCTTCTTTGAATATTTTTTACAGCGAGCACATCTAAACACCACTCTTTCTTCAGTCCAGAGTGCATCTGAGAGCTGAGGTAGGTGCACCCTACAAGAGCTTCAAGAAGAACCCTTGATTCACTCTCTACACACACAAAAGGAAAAACAATTACAATTCTTCAGGTTCTGAAAGATACTAACATGAAAATGTTTTAAGAGGAGTGGAAGCAAAAAAAAACCTGCTCACCTCTTCAGCAGTCTTATTTAGTCTTTTATTGCTCTGCAAATTTAGACAGTGACCTATGGGGAATTCCTGCATGATTCCGAAATTTGCAGTACAATCCTTTTCATCCTAAAATCGTGCTCAGACAAGCCTCAACCACAGAACCAGGGGTTCCTGTCTCCACAGACTAGGATCAAGCAAACATTAGTAATCCGCATTACAAATTCAACCTGTTCCACTGTCTTTCCTCATGTTTTGTCCACTTCGATTTTTTCGGACAAGAACCTGATTTTTGTGGCATTTCTATTACAACCCCCTTCTAGTTTCGGAGCTGAACATTGAAGGCATAGCAGTGGGTTTTTATGAAGCATCAAGAATCCTTAAGTACCTGGCACATAAAAGATTCACAAATTCCCACAAAGTCCTTGAAACACTTGGAGTTTGAGCCTCAGCTTTGAACCAAGGAGAGCTCTCATCTTGTTTCCCGTTTCTGAGAGTACAGCCCGTGACAGCAGTGTGCTGACTGTGCTTGCTTAACTCTGGGATTTCAAGGTGATTTACCTTTTTGGGGCACTGAACACCCACCTGCTGAGAGTTAAACAAAAGTTCCATCTTTCTTTACTGTTTTGGTAATCACACAGCTCTAGAAGGAACCACAGTTTATATGTACCAAAAATATCCAGCCAATCACAAGAGAGTAAGTGTTTCTTTCCCTCTCTTCCTTATGGAGTACAGAGGAATAAAGGGACAGTTCTTGAGTCCTAAAGTTGGTGCCAACTCTATGTATTTTTTCAGTTTTTGGCTTATATTTTCCCAGCAGTACTCTAAGGAGCAGCTGCATCCCAGAAATTGTGAGCGTGAGCTATGCAGAGTCTCAAAACTATTTTGAAGACAGAAATGCTATTCAAGAGTGAAATATCAAAAACATAGGAATTTAAATCTCTAGATCTCATCTTTGCTAGGTAGGACACAAAATGCACATTCAGGTTGTTAAACTGTCTCTTCAGACTATATTTATAGGAGTTGTATGAGTGAAGAGAGTTCCACAGAGGCAGAGAGCTTGATTTCCATGGAAAAACACCTGCTTCTCCAGCCAGCAGAGCAAGGGGCTTACTTGAGCCCCTGTGGAACCTCATGGTCAGCATTGGGTTTGGGTCAACACTGCCTTATTTCATACTTCAGGCCAACCCCACCATCCCAGAAGTGACAGGAGTCCAATATACAGACATACATCATAGAATCACAGTGATATAGTTGGAAAGCAGCCTTAAAGATCATCTTGTTCCAGCCTCCTGCCATGGGCAGGGACATCTTCCACTAGACCAGGTTACTCAGGGCCCCATCCAGCCTGGCCTTGAACACTGCCAGGGATGGGGGGTCCACAATTGCTCTGGACAACCTCTTCCAGTGCCACACCACCCTCACAGGAAATAATTTCTTCCCAATACCTAATCTAAACCTGCCCTGGTTCAGTTTAAAGCCATTCCCCCTTCACGCTCTTGCCAGAAGTCCCTCTCCAGCCCCCTTAGAGCCCCTCTAGGTGCTGGAAGGATCTCTAAGGTGTCCCTGGAGCCTTCTCTTCTCCAGACTGAACACCCCCAACTCTCTCAGCCTGTTTCTAGCCCCAAAGCCAGCTTTAATCTTGTTCCCAGTGCCCAGGCTGGCCCCGTGGTGCTGTACCATGGGCTGCTTCACCTCTGTCTCTCATAGTGTGACTGAATCACAGAAGCAGTAAGAGCACACAGACAAGAACTCCTCTATCTCCAAAGCACAAGTGCTGCCTGAGTGTGGCCTTTTGTACCATGAAAATAGCTCTGAGTGATACACCAGAAATGGTTTTTTTCCAGCAGTGAGAAGACACAGCTCAATAAGAAAGCATCTCATTGCAAAGAAAGCGCTTTTTGGTTTCTCAGCCAACAGATACCTGACAGCCACATGCTGTGCAAACTCTTCATGTCCTGGTGCAAATAAGACTATTTCAATTTACAAAGGATGTGGGATTTAAAATATAGGACTAACAAAAATATTTTTTTAGAGGCAGCCCTCAAAACTGCTCAGAACAGCAAATGGCTACCAGCAAAGAGAAAGCAGAGAGAGAGAAATAAAACTGCATCACCTAATGAAAGATCAGCTTCTAAGTCTCTCCTTTCTGGGTGCTTTCATCACAACTTGTTGCCATGAGCACACTAAGCCCAGAACATTGTTTTCATACTGATATGGGAAAAAACCTGCATAAAGCACTACTTATGATGCAAAACTAATGTATTCGGCTTATTAAAACTGTCCTTTTACTTAGCTTTATGAAATTGCAAGAAAATCAAGAGATCTTAAATACAAACACGGGCTCCAATTTATTACATTGCAAGCAGGAGAAGGGCTGAAGGAAAAACACGAGCATGCTGAAACCTACATTTTCCTGAAAGCCATCAGAATTTGAAACTGATTACTAAAAAAGAAAGTTACTATTTGATGAAATCAAAAGTAGAAGCTATTGTTGAAAAGGCTGGGATATAGAATCTCTTCAGTATTTGCCTGCACAAACGCAGTAGGACTTTGTGAATGCACCCTGGTACACTGCACTGGAGGGATTTTATCTCTACCTTCTTTCTTATGGTTTGCTGCATGTTATCATACCCGATGATGGTAAATGGGTGTATGAAAGACATGAAGTCTGGTACATGTGGTGCAAAAACAGACATGAAAAATGAACAAAACAAGAACGTGTGATGGTTCAGGTCAGGCTCTTCTCATCAGTGCAGAGTATCAGCCACAATCATCTTCAAATATTACACAGCTTGACAAAGAGAACTAAGGGACAGTCAGAGGCAGCAGCATTAGAGCTGGAAGCAATCCTTCCAACAGGCTGCAGCAGCAGGCTGGACTCAGGGGCTGCAGGGACAGTTCAGGCTCAGGACTCAGAGGTGAGCTGGCATCGCTCCCGCAATGCCTGCCAGGAGCCTGTACCTTCTCCAGGGCAGCTGGTCACTCCTGCACCTGCAAATCCATTGGAGCCTCCCCTTGCAATAAAAAATAGTAGTAATAAAGAAAATCCTGACAGCTTCTTGCAACTTTAAATCTGGTCTTGGTTGTGCTGAGGGAAATGCAAATGACAACTTACTGACTTTTGGGAAGGGGAGGAAGTAAGTGGTAACATGCAAACACAGCTAAGACTATTAAATGCTTAAACGTCTTTGTATTGTCATCTGTTACTCAAATGCAAGCTGCCAGAGATGTGGGTCTTTGCTCTAAGAACTCTTCAACCGTTATTTGAAGGAACTGTTAAAACCCAGAGTCTTCCGAAAATCTCCCAGGCTACTAAATTCCAACAAGACCAGGCTTAGGACTTCTTTGTTTTCCTGTTCTCTCATTTATCCTTAGATACTTTGCTGAACCTCAGTGTGTTGTTTCTGAAGAAAGGGTAAAAACAAAAACTTTATATTGTTCCTTTTCCTATCTTCTGCAGACCCTGAAGCATAACTTCACAACTTTAAAATTAGATGTTAAATTTGTAAAGTTTACTACACATCCTGCTTCCACTGCTAATTAACAGCTTAAAATAAAGACATTCATGTTCTGCAGCTCTGCTGGAACACAGTTATAAAACAAAGCGCTGCAGAAAAGCCAAAGTTACTGAGACAGGGTGTTACTAAAATGCAGTACCACGCAGGAAAGCAACCAGCAGTTCCTGTTACTGATGTCAAATTGTCTATGAAGAAAATATCTACTGGGCAACAGAAGCTTAGAAGATATTTTGGGGAGCAATGTGAGGATATCTATTGGAAGGAGAGCAAAAAATAAATGGAAATTGGTAGTAAAATGAGTCTAAGCAAAGGAACAGCTTTTAACAGCATTAAGCCCTTCTACTTTAGTTTAGTCCTATCGTACTATAACAGCTACAAAAGAGAGACTGAATATTTATGAGTGACCTGGAGCAGCAGCAACTTTGCTGTGACTTTTCCATTTAAAAACATCACATTTCAAGAAGTGGCTCAAGGATGGAAGAAATCTTACGAGAAGACCTAAAATCTTGAAATAAAAGGAAAAGATTCACTGATCATCCTAATGGACAATGTGAAAACCAGCAACTTTCAGGCTGGTATTTCTGCCAAATATTATTTATTTGCATAAAATGAAAAGCCATATCCCTTTCTGTGTGTAGCAATCTCAAAAACAAGTTAGAACTCACTGACTTTGGGATATGGTGTTACACTCAAGGATTTGTTAGGGACTAAAGCAACAGTTTAGATCAGAGACAACATCTGGCAACCCAGGACTCCACTGAGGCGAAAAGGCTGCCTCAGACAGGGGAAAAGCTGCTGCTACTGAAACCTTGCTGCATCCATCCAAACTTTGCTGCTCAGCTTCCAATCTGTCAGCTAATAGGACAATAATCAAAGGGTCAGGGGGAATTTAAACTTTAGCAGCATGCTTTGAATAGTGGGACTATTTAAGAAGCAAGTCTATTTCTGAAAGGTAATGTACAACAGATGGTCAAGTTGTGAAAACAACTCTTACATCCCCGTGTTCTTCCTCTTTCCTAAAAGATGCTCTTCTACTAAAAACATCCTTACTCAGACGTTCTGTCCTATGTTGTTTCCCTCACCGTTTCCCTAATTCCTAGGCAGGCACTTTTCTTGGCATTTTTTTGTATTTATAGGAAAGACCCGAGGGAGAGACAGGGAGCATAGGGAGAGACAGGTCCCACTGTCTACCTACTGTCTACCAAAACTTTACAATTAAAAGGTAGTTCTAGTACTTTTGTTTTATTCCACAGGTTTGAAACCTCCCATATCACACAAATGAACGATGAGGAGTAGCTAAGCTGTAACTGCAATGAAAAGGCAAGTGCTACTTTGGTAATTAATGCTCTACACATGTGCTGGGCAAAGGAAACCCTCCAGGAGCAAGCTTAGTGTTTCAGTATCACAGAATCATAGAATGATAAAATGGATTGGGTTGGAAGCAACTGTAAAGATCATCTCATTCCAACTCCCTGCCATGGGCAGGGACACCTTCCACTAGACCAGGTTGCTCAGAGCCCCATCCAACCTGGCCTTGGACACTTCCAGGGATGGGGCAGCCACAGCTTCTCTGAGCAGGGCCTCACCACCCTCACAAGGAAGAATTTTTTCATAATATCTAATCTAAACCTGGTCTCTTTCAGTTTAAAGTCATTCTCCCTGTCCTAACACTTCATGCTCTTGTAAAAAATCTCTCTCCATCTTTCTTGTTGGCTCCCTTCAGGTACTGGAAGGCTGCAATGAGGTCACCCCAAAGCCTTCTCTTCTCCAGACTGAACAATCCCAATTCTCTCAGGTTTATGGGTTCTTGTTTTTAGCTTTTCCTGATTTGAACACTCAGATGCAGCAGATCAAAGGTGATGCTGCTGGGTCCTACAGCCTGCACAAGCTGTAGGGCACCATAAGACACCACTGGGCTACCTTAGGAAAAATTCGAAGAGAGACTTTTGTTATTTTTTCTGAAAATATTTTGGCATGAACACAGATATAAAAATAATTTGCTGTTTGGTGTCTTACATAAATTGAATAAAAGCAGCTAAATTATTTCTAAATCTTTCATTAAAACACTCTATTATAGTCTTTCAAAGGAGATTTTTTTTAAAATAACTGAGCATTATTAAATGTCTCAGCACCTGCTTCTGCCTTTGGATTTTTAGATTTCAAAAGAGAGCTTCTGGTAATGTTTTGTTCATATGTCAAAGAGTTCTATGAGTTGTTTTATAATTAAGCAAAATTTAATACTGGGTAATTAAAGTATTAAGTTGCTGAACACTGAGCTTCTCCCATATCCTATTTTCAAATAAATTGAAATTCTAAACAAATTCTTAATTGAAGAGCAAGCAGCAAAAGAAGCCAAGTTTTACTTAGCAGTTACTTTTTCAAAGTTCTGCTAAAACACCACCAATCAATTCTTAGGCTGATATAATTCCAGTATAAACATTTACAGCTTTCAAATGTTAAAAAGTACATAGAATGATTAAAAAACAGACTACTAAAGCTGAGGTGGAACACAAACCCTTGGTAGATCAATGATTTCTGGTATTTTGCCTCCACCCTTTTTGTCAACTGCAACTATTCAATCACACACAAATACACCAAGTCCTTCCAAACTGTAGAAGACAGATGCATGTTTTATATTATACCTATTTTCATACACTTTTGTTTCTGGTAGAAAGATAGAAAGGTAAACACTGGAAAAAAAGAGATAATTCAGTATTCAACATGTTTGTATACGTGAAAAGCCATCGGTTTAGGTGTTTTTATTTTAAATAAAGCCGTTGGTTTAGATGTTTTTATTTGAAATATTGTTTCTCAACTCTGCTGATAAAATCAATAACAATGTCACAATTGTGACTGATTTTTTTTTAAAAATGAGTAATTACAGTTTTGTACGTGATTCTTCTAAATTTTAGAGAAGAGAATTTAAAATTCTTTAAAGAAAAGGAATACTAAAATTCAAATTGAATACAAATTGAATAATATTCATAATTGAATATTATAAAAGTTACCTTTTTTGAGAGTGAGCTACTAAACATACAGGAAGCCAAGGAAGAAGTTCTGGTTATTAAAAAAAAAACACAAATATTAAAATGTTGTCTTCTGTACCACCCTAGAATGATGCTGTATCAGCAGTAAAAAAAAATACAGCCTTCTGCTTGCACAGCTTCAGTTAGACACAAAAATCAAGGTGTGGGCTGAATTTCACTGAATCAGTGAATTTATACTGACATAAAACTGCAGTGAGACAGAGCTGAATGGGAACTATATTTCTGCAGGCTCAGCTATTTCACCTTCTCTAATAATTCCTGTGGACCACTGAGTTGTTGACATATTTTTTCTCACTATTAAGAAATGCTGACAATAAATGTAAATCTATATATATATATTTCTTGATGATAAAAAATGTAATTTCTCCCACCTATATCACACCCTTATATATTTCTCCTACATTCCACTATGACACATCTCATGCAATTTTTTACTTATTTTAAAAGCTCATTTTTTAGTCAGATTATACCTCTTCTCAATTTTTTTTTTTTTCAATGGCAAATCTCCAATATGAATATTGTTAAGGCTTGGGTCCACTGAGTTATCTAATGTCTTATATTCATATGATTTTAATCATGTGAACAGTCTCCCTGAAATTTAATATTTTATGGACTGCCCTGGGCGGTGGTGGAGTCACCATCCCTGGAGGTGTTCATGGTCTGGTTGTCCTGGTGGTGTTTGGTCAAAGATTGGACCTGATGATCTTGGAGGCCTTTTCCAACCTTAGTAGTTCTGTGATTCTGATTCTGTGATACTTACATATAACACATAATGCTGATCAAAGGCATTGATAGCTTCTGTATCAAGCTGTAAACATTATTGTCTGTAAACATTATTGTCTGTAAACACTAAAAGTTGAGCTCTGCTCTTCAGAGTCACAGAGGGGACTAAGAGGTAACTCATTCTCTGCAGCTCATTCACTATATCACACACTAACATTGCATCAGAGGAATAACAACAACCTCTTCTTCAGTTTTTCATTATTATTCACTACATGTGCAGCAAATCCAATTGTTTCAGATTCTTTAGGAATTAGACTCAATGTGTTGCAAAAACAGTCCTGAAAAAGCCTCAAGTTAAACTGCCCAAGGTAAATAAAGAAAAGCAAATTACTTTAAATTCTTCACCTCTCTACTTCCAGCACAAACACAAACTAGTAGGATGTGCATGTTGCCTGCTGTCTTTTCATGATAATCACTTTCACAGAAATTGGAGATAAAAAAGATTAGCAGACTCTTGCATCCGCTCCCTTGAAATATTAACAACTTCTGCATATTCTCCAGTGTTTTCCACCAGAGGAGCAAGTCCCATATATTTGGGCATGGAGACCACTGCCACAGGTGACTTTTCATGGGCCAGATGCCCCCTTCTTACCAAAGGGCTTGTTAAAAACCCTCCCTGGGGGTAGGACTCAGCTCAAGAGCAGGACATGTAAACTGAGTCCCCTGCATGTAGATATGTCCATGTGCACCTGGTGTTGACAGTCCCATGTGGATGGAGATGGAGCTGCCACAGCTGCTGGAATGCAGAAGGAGGAGCTGGGCAGCCAGGATAGAACCACTGCTAGGACCTGCTCTGCCAGCTCCAGCCTTTTACTCCCTAATATTCAGCAGCCATGTGATCATGCTAAACAGTCCTTTTAGGACACATTACAACACACATATTACGCATATTGCAGCTTTTTACCCATGTATTATAACAGCATAACCTACCATGATTTGTAGTTGACATTTTTCATTGATAAAACAATTTTAGTACATTTTCACGTGCTTCAGAAGTATTTCATTCCTGGCAATTTCAGTATTTTCTGTAGATTGATCAACATCAGACAATAAACTGGGACGGTGCCCATCCAGCATAGGAAAAGGTCCAACCAATTTGGATTCTGACTTGGGTTATTCTCTTGACATGAAATGTAATGCTCATGAAAGTACCCCCTGCGTTTCACACTGTGTGCCTGATAAAGCCAGTTCACTTCCCACTCTTCCACTTGTATTAGAAGCCACAATTTAATACCTTCGAAGAGCAGCTGACACCTTGTGGAAAACTTTAAAAAAACATTCCATTTTGAAGGAGTTTTCATCATATCGGGTATGAGGTTTTGTTGGCTCATTCAGGATATGTAACAACAAAGTACTTGTTCAGGCAACACCTCTTTTAAAGGTCCTGTCCTCAAAGATAACAGCAGTTTCTACAGCAACCAGATGTGAAATCTTAAGTCCAGGATTAGCACATAAATAAAGCAAAGTGTGAAGGTTTTACTATAAAGAACCAGAGAAAAACAGTCTCAATGAAGAAAGTCTAGTGAAAGAGCTATACATAAATACAAAGTTTTGGGAACTTTATCAGCTACCAATTTACCACAAACGTCTTTAGCAATTATACTGAATATAAGACATCCTCATCCTGTGCACCACAAAAATGCATAATTCTCAAAGTCTGTTCTTGTTACACATTTATCTCATGGGTTTTCATACCTCAATATTTTAATGCCTTTCTTTCCGATTCTCCCCTTTTCTTTTTGGCATAACTAAGCAGAGTCAAATCTCTCTGGAGGTTCCAGTGCCTGAGTAGTGTGTCACATGGAAAAAAGCATCTTTGGAGGAAGATCCAACATAAGGAGCATCACTGGGGCTATAGAGATGGATTTTTCAGAGGGATACATGTCAGCTGAAAAGGTCCATGAGTCTGGACAATAAGGTGAGCATCCAGATGTGGATAAGATGATAACACTGTATGAGAAGAGAACAGGGAAAGGTGCTAGAACATTTGCAAGGCAGTCACGGGGTTACACTTTTAAGCAGAGATTAAGAAACTAATTAATTGATTAATCAAAACAATTAACTAGATGTCAAATCACCACAGCAGCAAATTTAAACATTCATTTAATTCAGATATTCAAAAGAACAGTAAATAATTAATATGGAATTAAAGAGTTTGTTAATTATGTGGCAGTAGATTAGTTATGCAGAAAACTAAGTGAGAAGCAATTAATTAATTATGCAGAGAATCAAATGAGCCACAAAATATTTATGTAAGGAATCCCCACAAATGGGCAGTTTAAAAGCAGATGGTGGGAAAATGCTAAGATACATTTAAAAAAAAATGTTTAGTAAGTATCAACTGCTGGCAACTGTAGTTAGCTGAGCTATTAAGAAAACCATTTGAAACAAGAATGAAAGGTCAGGTCAGGAATCAATTGACTGAGCAGAATTAGGTTAACAAATAGATTCTATAACAAAGAGTCATCCAGACATTGAGTGTTATTGACAGTTCCAAGGGGCAGGTTTGGTTTAGAAACACAGATCAGTGAAACTGAAATGAATACTGGAAATAGACCTTTGTCACAGCATTTTATTATCATAATGCCATCACCTACTTTGCCTCTTCCCTTTGCTTACTGCCCCAATGCTGTACCCTGCATTGTGTTCAGTTTGGACTAAAAGCTAATTAAGATTCATGCCTTACATTCATGTGTAAATTGTCGTGCATACAACTGCAGCATCAGACAAAAATAATACTCTGCATGAACATTATCTCCAAAGTTTAACTCCCCTAACATGCCTTCATTAAAATTGTAAATGAGCTGCAGAAGGAATCTGAAAAAAAGGCTCTCTTTACTTTAGTAAAAGGCAGGGAGGTTTATATTATGGTATAACTAGAATGTAAGTTACACAGATGTGATGCTACAAACTTGTCTGAGCAGTGCCTTCCCATTCAGTCACAGATAATATTAGGCCTCAATAAGATACAGTGTAGTGTCTACTCATAAGAGCTGTTTTATTTCAAATGCCTGATTACACAAATGACTGAGATGAATTTTTAACACTTCAGCTAATGCTAACTCATGGGAAAAAAAAACACAGACTATACAGGTCCCACACACTGGAAGTGTTTAAGGCCAGGCTGGATGGGGCTTTGAGCGACCTGGTCTACGGAATCAGAACAAGTAAGGTTGGAAAGAACCACAGTGGATCATTTAGTCCAACCTTGCTGCTCAAGCAGGGTCCAAACCTCACTATGGTTCTATGATGTCTGTGTTATGAAGTAACTCAAATTTTAAAACACAAGACTGGATGTAGTAAGAATTTGCCCATGTTTACTGTTCATGGTGCCTGTCCTAGAGGAGGGAAGCACAAAGGCTTCCTTAATTTTCAAATCCGAAAGGCACTCAGGAGATCTGAGAGTTTGTTCATATAGAGAAATGAAGGAAAATTGTATGAAAAAGAAACAAATGTCAACCTCAGTAGCTGAAGTGGATTAAGGCCAGGAATAGATTAGGGCAGCACTGGTTCAAGGCTTCCCAACAGTGGGTGTCTCAGAGTATGGCCACTGCAAGGATGACAGGACAAGGTTTATTTCCTTCCAGGACAGGAAAGACACATGAATGACTTTGACACAAACTGCTGCTTTTGGGAAGACCCCAAGTGTTGGCAGTAAAAGTGCTGCTCCACTTTCCTTGTGCTCTGCCTAAGAGACATCAGCTGGCCTGGCAAAAGATGGAGTGGAGCCCTGGATGGGTTTTCAGTGCCCTTGGCTTCACTCCCCTAAACAACTGAGTCTACTCATGTACCTACAGTCAATTCAGAGGGGAAATGTCCTTTCTACCTTCACTGTTCCATGTGGTCCTTATTACAGAAACAGGATCTGGAAGCAGAGAGGACAAATACCCACAGCAGTATTTCTCAAAGTGGTCTATACACTGAAAAAAAGGCAATAACTGCTGCTGTTACTGATGAGATCCGAAATCATCAATGTAATTCACATCCAAAACTGCCTAAAAAAAAGTTCTTTTCTTAGAGACAGTCCAATTTTCCACACGCAATGTAAATACTTCTCACTTCGTCCATCACAGTCCTGCAGCCCAGGAAAGTCCATCTCAACTTGTCTTGGGCTCCACAAAGCTTTGTTTTAGCTTCTCTAGTTTATCACCTACTTTCCTACTAAACAGTAAGCTAGGCTTAATTTGTTTTACTTATCTTTGTATTTCATTACCACGCCAAGTAATTATTTGGGCTAAAGTGAAGCATTTATGAGTATTTACTTAGTAGTTTTTATTACAGTGGTATAGCATGGAAGAACACAGGCCTGGTATGACAGCAGAGGCCTTTGAAAGCTGGGACACGGGATATGGTGTGCAGGACAAGAGGTATGGTAGGAAAAAGGCCACAGGCTGATACTGGAGGCTCAGAGCCATAAACAATTTACCAAATGCAGACCTGGGAGTGGGAAAAGCAGCTTGAGGAATATCAAAGAGATCAAAAACATATCCAACATATGCAGCTAATATATGCAAAATACACCCCGTACAGCAAATACAGCTGCACTGTGCAGTTGCACAACCATTAAGAAGCAGGGAGGAGAAAAAGAGTGTCAGAAAACACAAAACCAGCCTCAAGTGGCCTGAAGAACTGGAGGATGCCAATAACTTGCTGCAACCACTGGCTACTTCTTCAGGAACATGGGGACCATCAACCTCATGACACAGAAAGGGAAGAGAAGGATTAATGTAACAGCAAGGATTCTATTTATACACATACAGAGAATATGTGTGTAACAATTCAAACTATGTTGTTATTTTTAATTATTATTGAGAGTGATATCCTTTAAACAAACTGTTAGTATTTCAGTCATACCAGCAATTAATTCTGGACTTAATAAGGGCTGTTTTATTTTTCTCCACAGGGAACATTCACATTGTGCCATTCCCTTGGAATGCATTCACCTAACTACAACTTCAAAATAATGGATAACTGGATCCCAGGTCAGGTTTCACCAGTCTCCACAGAGTGAAAAATCAACTGAAAAATGTGAGTGCTCATGCCCCCCACAGAGGGGTTTCCAAGTAGTCTCCAAACTCCCCTTTTCTATCCCTACTTTCCTACATCGAAAGGAAATTCATCAGAAGGAGGTGAATTATTTCTCTTTTTACCTCTTTCCATACAGCAAGACACAAACTTTTGTAATGGAAAAAAGGACTGCTAGTATTTTTCCATGCTCAGGAAATTTCCCCTGCAAGTTTTTGTTCAGAATTTTAAAACAAAGACACCTTTTCAGCAAAAACAGCCACCTTCTTCCCCTCACACACACACAGAGCTTCCGAGGAGATGCCATAGCAGCCTTACATGAGCTCTGAAGCTCCAAAATGAAGCACTTCAACAGTTGTGTGAATTTTGAGATTGAAGCACTATTTATTAATAAATATACATTTTGTGTCCAGAAACAACTCAGAGTTTTGCAAATCTGTACAGAGCAAAAGTGAAACAAATAAATATTGACAATAAACCACCATATTAACCTTTTTTTGTTTAAAACTGACCTCCCACTATTATTTCAAGACAAATCTCAACAGCAAGAGACAATTACCCTAACTGAAAAGGTCATCGTGCTTCCTTAACAGCTGCAATGTAAACCACTTTTAGAAACAACAGTTTTATCACCCAGATGTGTTCTGGAAGTTGATTTGCCAAGACACCCACAGGATACACACACTGCAGTGAAGAGTAAAATAATTTTTAATTTTTCTGACCCAAACCACCCATTTAATGGTCTCATAAGAATACAACATGCCAACTCATCTTGTTGTTGCATAAAGGCAATTGGCACCAGAACTGGACGGTATATTCTTATAAGCTCCCTCTTTCCCAGGACTTATCTCCAGGCACTGTGATTGCCCCTTGCTCTGCAAGATGCTCAGTCATAAATAAGAAAGAAAATAAAACCAGTAAACGATACTTAAAATAGTATTAGAGATAGAGTAGAATAAGATTCTTGCCAGGTGGGAAAAAGAATAAATCAATATTATTTAACACATTTCTAGATTGCCAACCTCCACAGCACACAGGGGCTTACAACAATAAAAATACAATTTCAATACAGTACCAAGAGTGAGCAGCAACAAAATCGATCAAGAGCTAAGTGAAATGCATGAGGCTTTGGTTCTAGCAGAGAAAGTCTGTCCTCCCAGAGCAGACTGCAAAAAAACAAGAGTGGGTCCTGGTCAGAAGTCTTAATGGTTACAGAAAAACTAAGGAAAGCAAGGTTACAGCCAAGGTTTAATATCTATTGCTAATACTGAGGAGAAAAAATGTTATTAAATGAAAGAAAAAATAAGTAAATGTACAGAATTATGAAGTGAATCAAAGATAACAAGCGAAGCAAATACACCAGGGTATTACTTTTCAAAGGCCTCTCTGAATTCATCACAAGACTCCACATTAAGATCTCGAAACACATACAGAAGTCAGGGAAAATGGAAAAGTCAGCTGCACCAAAGATCTTACTGTATCACCTCACTCTGCCCAAGGACTTACTTGAAGCAATGAGCATTTCCTGTATTCACAACTGAATTTTAAGTGAAGAACTATTTTCTTCCAAGTGTTCATTCAATAGGAAATAAGAAACAAGAAAAAAAGTCATTGAATGCCTTTCCATACAGTGCTTTATCTGACAGGGAAATCATTCTTGTTTTCAGGGTAAATAAAGCTTTTTACACATACACTGAAAAAAAATGCATGTGACTTTTAGCAGCACTGAGCATGTGAGAAAAAGGGGGAGGCAGCCTTAATCTTCTGATTTAGATAAGGGCTGACTAGGTTCTCCCAGATATCTCTGCTAGGACATGATGTTCAGACAAATTCTGAGGTATTTTTCTAGGCAGTTGAGAGACAAGACTGAGCTACAGACTCGGTTGTCCAGAAATTAGACCCACAGTGCATGTGCACAGCAACTCAATGGGCAGCAATTCCACAGCACCCGTGGAGCACAACCAAACAACATCCAAATGTGTGCTGATATCCCTGTGAGTCCATAGCCCTGTGAGTGAACATGCAAATGCTACACGATGTACAGTCCTGGAGAGGAATACACAGGCATGTGCTATACATGTGAGACACACATTCCAGCTGCTTCCCATCTTCTGCTGCTCTCCTCTCTGTCTCTTGGTGGCTGCAGGACAAACAGATCTATCAAAGGGCACAGAGCCACGTGGCACAGAGAAACATGGGAGTGCACCAGTATCACCCCAAACAGCCAAGGCAAAGCTGATACCACCAGGAAGAGTAAGGAGAGAGGCACAGGAGGAAGGCTCAAAGCCAGGGGAATCTGCAGGTGGAGGTTCACAGTCCAGAAAACTGAAACTCGGGCAAAAAGGGCCCCAATCCCATTCTACCCAGTCACAGCAGTGTTTTCATCTAAGTTAAGCTCCTCAGCTCAGTATCTGTTTCACTGGATGAATTGTAATGTTTCCAGCCCTTATGTTAAACCAAAGATTACGAATTTTAGTATTGGGTGTGGCAGTGTGACACCATTCAGTGCAGTGTCATCTTCTCTCAATCCAAAACTTGGCTTTTTAACGTGCAGAAGAAGAACATTTCACTTTCCAGACTTTCAACTGGCCTCAAGCCTTCTCCAGTTAGGCAGTTTTTATTAAGACAAAGGAACATATGAGCCAAATGCTTTTCCTGCTTTACTAATCACCTTTACTGATATTTGCATGAAACCTGACTATTTTCTGAGTCCATCTGTTCCTGCTGCTCATTTATAATGCGAATCCTTAATTCTGCCTTGTTAGAACTGGCTCATACGGAGGTAATTATGTCAGCAAAAACAAAGGATCATGATTTCTAACAGAGAATGGGAAGCAGAACCTACCAGACTTGCTATTAATGTAATTTCTAATAATCCTTAAATAGAACTGCTTGTACATACAGACCTTTTCAGGATGTATCGACTGCATTAAAAAGTCAAATAAATGTTATTTTAAACAAAACAGCAAATCTTTTTTTTTAAAGAGTAAAAATATTATCACTTCTAACCTTTCTTGAATGCAACCAGAACAATAAGTAATAATATTTAAGGTGTTTAGAAGACACCAAGCTAGTTTCACCACTATGTGTGGACTTCTCAGGAGACACAGAGACATCAGACACCTCCTCAGTAGTGTACCAAAGATTTTGTACAGTAACCAGAGCTCTTCACAGATATTGTCTCTCCAGATCTACAAGAGAGTTCCTAAGTTATTTATGAACTGACAGGGCAGAGACCCCGTCTTTGGTGGCTGGGCCACATCTATTTAAATATTACCACAACGTGTGACCTTAACTATCCTGCAAAACATTTGCCAGCACATCTTTAAAAAATCCCAGTTGGTAGCCTGTCTAACCTGGTGTATCCTCACCCCTTGGTACCCCCTGGCACAAACACCTGCTGTTACACCTCAGGTTACTCACATAACACACTTCCAACAGCAACAGTGAGGCCAGAGGGGATCATCCGCAAGGTAATATAAATAGAGCACAGGATTTGAATTTGCTTCAATTTTGATGATGAATTCCACATAAGAGAGGAAACCTGAAAGCCCTGACTACCTAAACATGGACTATCTCACCTCACAATAGTCAAAACAGCACTGGCTGGAGGAACCATCATTTGTCCAACTCTCTTGCCCTTCTATTGATCAAGTTTCTGCCTCAACAACAAGGTTGGAATTTGCTTTCCCTTGAAGCTGAATGGATCTTATTATAACTCTGACTGTAGGGTGTAGCAGGAAATCCTTTCCCTTATGTGCAGAACACAGGGATTAAGAGGATGCTTTTCTATGTAAGTTTGGTACCTTCTGTGGAAAAGTTTAATTACACCAGCCAAAAAAGGGCAATTTTTGACAGGATAAACTATATCTCCTCTATACCACCACGGGAGTGGCTGTCCCACCAAAACCTTTGTAATGCAGACTACTGATTGCGTGTCCCATTGTGCCACGGTTAACCTGATATTCAACTGGCTTCACACATCCTAATCCACATGCCCAATTTTATTTTTGAAATAAATATACTCGAGAAGGAGCTGAAAATTCCCCAGGCTCACATCAGGTCTACTCAGGAACCTATTGAATTAACCGCAGTTCATTTTTCATCGGGAAGATAAAATGGTATGTGTAAGACATTCGCTACTTCATTAGGAACTTTCAAATATTTCTAGTTTGAAACTCGTTTCAATTTGCAAAGATAAATGCCTTGATTTTTCCCCTTTGCTTAGTAACAGCACGCAGGGTAACAGAAGCTGGGGAAGGCGGCATTTTTCTTTGGGCAAACTCTACTCAGCAGGACCCAAAGCCTTAACTGGAGAAAATCAGCATAATTCCTCGAACATTAAATGCCCAAGAAACACTCAGAGTCTCACCTTTCTGAGAAATTCTGAAAAAAATACAGTTTTTATTTTTATTAGGATGTTAGCCTGCAGAAGTTAGATTTGATTAGGGTGGTCAATATTGCCTGGAAATCCTGATACATAATACCAAAGAGCTCTTTCCTAGAAAACCGAGAATGTAATGAATGAACAAGGCAGAGCCGCAATGCAGTGCTTCTTCCAACAGCCAGACCTGCAAACTTCCCCACCAGTTCTCGAAAGAGCAGCTGTGATTTCTTTTTCTAATTACAGTTCACTCTCTTTCCCCCCCTCCCCAACTAATTTTAACACAGCTTCTTGTTAATTAACGATGTTAATTGGTAATGCTTCTTGGCAAATTTAGCAGGTTTCTGCAAGTGCTGGCTCTAATATCTATGTCTAAATGCATAGTCATACTGATAAAATCCATGAAAAATCCCTCCCTCTAGTCTTTACGTACTTCTCCTAATTCAAAAATCTATCTCCTTCTCTTTACTTAAAGCCTGGTGGTGAAGCCCCAGAAAATTCTGAAAAAACCACTGCTGAATATACTATAAGCCAGAAATTAAATGAGCACACCCCATGCTATAGAGCTCTATTCCTCAGGATATTTTCTCCTGAGGGTCTTTGGATACGCTGTAGTTACTAATTTCTGAATTTATTAGGGGGGAAAAAGTAATATGCAAGTGCAAACTAATTTCATCCAGCCCTGCAATTACATTATTAAGCGCTGAATCTTTTCCGAGGTTTGGAATTTAATAAATTAAGGAGTCCAAGTCACCTGTAATGGCATGGAGCTGAATTTAGCCACAACTATTATTGAGTCTATGGAAGCCACTGGGATTTAGCTTCATTGAAAGCTGTTTATTTATTTAGGCTTTCAATTATTTATTTACCCAGGCACTAAGCTAACTATAGATTTGAAAATGCTGCCTTTTATAATTTTAAATTACTTTTTAAACACTTACCTGTACGTTACAGCAATGTAACCAAACGATGTCATCGCAGTGAGATTTTTCTACCAGGATTTTAGGGAAGGGAATCTTGCATCAAATCCGCTTTGATTAGCCAGCATCTCCTATCCCAAGAACCTTACACTGAGAAAGTGCTGTGGACCTCCTTTTCAAATCAGTACACATTGGAAATGCTTGCAGAATGTTACTGCTCAACTCAATACTCAGGTTTTGTGATTTGAAGGATGGTAAAGATAATACAGTAGTATTCTCTTCACTCTTGTTTTACCCTCCCTTCCTTGTTCTCGTTGTCCACAGTCTGGAGCAAGACAAAGGGTTTTTAGGAAACCACTTTCTAGAAAAGCACAGGCTTTCCTGCCATCCTGTTCACTGCAGGGATGATTCTGCAGTACCAGAAATGAGTAACCTCCCCCAGAAGTGTGGAAATCACTCCAAGCTGTGATTTCAATTTGTGGTAATAGGCATATCCAGTAGAGGCCATTCCCACTTGCCTCACTGCTGCTGTTCTCAACACAGGACCACTTCCAGCGTGCTCTGCAGTGAGGTTTGTTAACCACAGCTCTGCAATGAGACTGGTGAGAAGAGAAAAAAACAGAACAAAACAAAACCAAAGGACTTGAGAGCATCTGAAAGTAAATTTAGAATAAATTCTGCAGCCACATAATACTGCACTGGGCCCTGGGAAACAGGAGCTGCCAACTCAGCTACCGGTAACGGAATAAAGGGAAGAGTGAAACGGCTGGGAAAGATCCACTAATAGGGCTGGGAAGAAAAGTGCCAACTGCTTCTGTAACAGCAATCACTTCCACAGCAACACGTCAGCCTGACCTGCAGCACAGCAAGGAGTTCACAAGTCTCAGTCTATAGAGTAATGAACAGCTCTAAAAGCTATAAATTTTTCAATTGTTCTTTACAAAGTGACAAACGTTACTCTGTCAGAAAGGTGTCATCACTAATTTGTCTCTGCACCTCTTTAATGAGACATGTCTTGATTTTAATGTCTAAAAAATACACCATGATTGAACTCTCTTCCTGTTTAATCTATAAAACCACTTTTCATGGTTTTGCGTGCTGTTTAAATTTTTCTTAGTGGAGTTCAGAAGTATTACTGAAGCTTCTCCCCTGCAAATCTAGTAAGGACTCTTCTTTCAAAAGCACCTCAAAGCTGAGAGATCACAACTTGAAGAAGAGAAAGGACTGAACCAGCATGAATACAAGAGGAAGACACAACTGGGGAATAAACCCCTGCCTGATTCAAGACTATCTTCTGCAAAACCTTCACACATCATCAGCCCAAAAACCTGCCAAGCTTATTAATTCTGCTACAATCCAACCTCCAGCACTGAGGAGAGTAGCCAAATGCATTAGCAAACCAAAATTGTGTGTTAGTGAAAGTACCAAGTACACAGAAGAAGCTCACAGAATACATCCTCGATGCAAACACAAACAGCAGTTGCCATTTGCCAGAAGTGTGTCATGATGGCGTGTAATTACTACCAAACTTCCTGAACAATTTCAGTGTACAGTCAATTAAATATTCCATGCCATTTCACATTATAGTAGAGCTCTCAAGCTTTAGCTATGGTGTTCTATTCATTTAATAAACTTCAAAATCTGTATTTCCACACTGGAGTTCCTCTGTGCCAAAACTCTAAGAAATGTACCAGTCTTCAAAACCCAGGGGGGTGTTTGTTTAATGACCACTCATACAAAACAATTTTTTGCATGAACAATATTTCACACATTCTTTTTTTTATTATTATTATTTTTTCTTTACTTCTAAGAAGATACAAATTCAACCCCTAAACCTAATGAGCTGAGTCTCCAAGTGTTCCACTTACACCTTCCTAGTACAAAAAGTACAGAATGAAAGAAAGGCCAGTGCATACAGCTATCATATATTTTGTGATAGTCATTGAATTTAACTTCACATGGTTAATTATCTGCCATAAATACCATATCATGGCTTGCTAATAACAGGCTGAGTTACTGCTGCCCTGTATCTACTTGCAGGAACACCATAACATCATAGAACAATAGAATCACAGAGTGATTTGGGTTAGAATGAACCTTAAGGATCATCTTGTTCCATGGGCAGGGAACACCTTCCACTAGCCCAGGTTGCTCAGAGCTCCATCCAACCTGGCCTTGAACACTTCCAGGGATGGGGCAGCCACAACTTCTCTGGCCAACCTGTGCCAGGGCCTCACCACCCTCACAGGAAAGAATTTCTTCCTAATATCCACTCTAAAGCTTCCCTCTTTCAGTTTGAAGCCATCCCCCCTCATCCTACAACTCATATTCAATGAATTTGTGCTGTGGCGTGGGAGGGTAACAGCAGCAGCAAGGGCTGGGCCAGCAAAGCCTCAAGCTCCAGCTCTGCAGCAAGCCTGAGTGCTAATTCAGTGGACAGTCTGTATGGAAACTGGGCCTTCTTTCTGTGTTGTTGTTACCCCCCCCAAAGCTTGATGGAAGTAAATGCAAATAAACCTACAACCTTACAAACAGCTCTGGCTCTGAAGAGCATGGTCAGCTGCAGAATCGTAGTCAGCTCTACCTGATAACAGAGAAACATTCTCACAATTATTGTTAAGTTTTTGTAAGAGGGGATTACTTTAAAATGTGGGCAGCTTAAGTGCTAGAATCACACAGTAGTCTTGTCTTACAGCATTGTTCCAGGGAGGGCACCCTGCCTGCCATCATTTCCGTAGAAACTTTCATTAGATTGACAGAATTTGGCTTTCTCTTATGAAAAAAATAATAAAACCCTTGCAATGTAAAAATGTCAGTGTATCTGGTAAACAGCTCACATGAGGGTCATTAAAATCTATCAGTGGAATACTAATAAAAACTATTTCAATATAAACTTTTGATACATTATGTTGTCTAGAGTTTTATTCCACCACAGTAGCATACACTATCTTACAATTTAAGGAAATACAGCAAAGGGTATTAAATATAGCAGCACTGATCAGACAGTTCTGGCTTTGAAAAAAAGGATCATAAAACTGAAACATGTCAACATTACTTCATTTTGATGGCCCGACCAGGGCCATAGAGCAAACCAACGAAAGGAAATTGTACTTACATGCATCTAAATATGGGGACTATCAGATGATCAATAGTTATCTGCTTGCTATTTTTCTGTCTAAAGATTCACAACACACTAATGGCTGCAGCAAAAAATCATTGCACAGTTTCATAAATTCTCCACCACCCTCCCCCCCCCAAAAAAAGGCATTTTGCATTTATGAGCAGTACCTCAAGGCTGATGGTGATTCATCCTTAGATGTCCATTTAATCCCAAAAGAGGGGCTGTATAGGACATGGCCATGCAAATCTCTCCCAACCTGAGCACTCTCTCCTAACCAAAACAAACCACAGAGCAGATGAAGGGAGGTTACTTCAACATCCACTCAAGTCCCTGCTCTTTCTCAGTTGTGATGGTGCTGAGAGCCACGTGCAGAAGGCCAAAGAGAAGACCACCAAATTCTTTACATACGGATCACTATAAAGCTTTAAAAGAGAGACATGTTCGGATACTGCAGGAAAATCTACAGTTTTCTAAAATTACAGCTCTCTTACCAGTTTTACACAGCAGGGAGACAGGAAACCTGTGCATTTGAAAATATTAACACATGATCTCAAAAATGATGGACTAGCACAGGGATGAATTTTGCTGACAACAGAAAATCATCACGAATAATCAAAATCAAAAGTTTACTGCAAAAAAAATTGCGGCCTTGCACAAACCACCATGATGGGGTGATGAAATGGCAGCTGAAATGCAAAGGAAGGCACAGAGGTCTGAAGGCTCTACTGGCCTTGCATGGCAAGGTTTTGGTAGCAAAGGGGGCTACGGGGTGGCTTCTGTGAGAAGCTGCCAGAAGCTTCCCCTGTGTCCAACAGAGCCAACGCCAGCTGGCTCCAGGACGGACTCGTTGCTGGCCAAGGCTGAGCCCAACAGAGACACTGGAAGAGCCTCTGGGACAACACATTTAAGCAGAACCAACCCTGCAGCATAACAAAAGCAGTGGAGAAAGGAGGGAGAATATGTGAGGCAAACAGCCCTGCAGACACCCAGGTCAGGGAAGGAGGGGTAGGAGATGCTCCAGGTGCTGGAGCAGAGATTTCCCTGCAGCCCGTGGGGCAGCCCATGGTGAGGCAGCTGTGCCCCTGCAGCACATGGAGGAACACGGAGGGGCAGAGACCCCTCTGCAGCCTGGGGAGGACCCAGTACTGGAGCAGGTGGATCTGCAGGAGACCACTGGAGCAGCCTGTTCCTGAAGGACTGACCCTGTGGAAGGGACCCACACTGGAGCGGTTCGCAAAGAACTGCAGCCCACGGGAAGGACTCATGTTGGAGAAGTTCATGGAGGTCCTTCCCATTGGCTGTCTCTCATGGGAAGGATCCCACACTGGGAAGGGCTCCTCTCTCTGAGGAGGAAGGAGCAGCAGAGACAACATATGATGAACTGACCACAGCCCCCATTCCCTGTCCCACTGTGCTGCTGCAGGGGAGGAGGTAGAGAAACTGGGAGTGAAGGTAAGCCTGAGAAGGGAGGGGTGAGGGAAAGGTATTTTAAGATTTATTATTTCTTACTGTTCTAGTCTGATTTGACTGGTAATAAATCAAATTTTTTCTCTCAGTCAAGCCTGCTTTGCCCTGTGAGTGATCTCTCCCTGTCCTTACCTTGACCCATAAGCCTTTTGTTGTATTTTCCCTCCCCTGTCCAGCTGAGGAGAGTGACAGAGCAGTTTTGGTGGGCACCTGGTGTCCAGCCAGGGTCAAACCCACCACAATAAACCACCCAAGTGATGGGGTGATGAAACAGCAGCTGAAATGCAAGAGGAAGCAGACAGGTCTGAAGTACAAGGTAAGCACTGACAGGTTCTTAGTTTGCCATCACCACTCCATAAAGCAACCTCAGCTACAGGGTCAACAGCTCTCTGAGAACTACAGGAAATACAAATGCTCAGCAGCCAACACAAAAGAAAACAGCATGTAGAACATTAATAAAGAATGGGGTTGAAAGCAAGAGAGAAAACACACTTGCTGCTGCATGGAATCCAAGGTGTGTCCCTATCCCCAGCACGGCAGGAAAGGCCATCTCAAAGAGAACAGAACAAAAAAAAAAACCAAAAAACCAACAATATGACAAAAAAGAAACGAAAGAAAACAAAAAGAAAAAAAAAAAAAGAAACATGGCACTTTTAACATAACAAAAAAACAAGCATTTTGATTCTATAGCTGGTAAAATAGGATCCCATACAGATGGATAAAATCATGAATTATAAAATAAAGATGATGAGGGAGCAATTCTTTCACAGTTCCACCAGCACAGCTGAGCTGTGGGGCTTCACCATCACAGGAGGCTATAAGGGCCATGAGTACAGAAACTCAAAAGGAGATCAGGATCATCTGTGCAGCATAACACCATGAGCAGCTTTTAATTCATTGTAGTTGAAGATAGGAAAGTCCTGAACTGGCTTGTTCCCAGAAGCTGGGAATGTAAACCCTGATCCTGCACATACGGGAAAGACCACATTGTATTGTTCCTGCTCCACACACTCCCTTCTGAGCCACCAGACATCAGCTGAGATTAGAAGACAACTGGGGCCACTAGAAAGCTTGTGGGGCAGGTAAGTCTGTGTCCTCCTCCAGTGGCTGCTCCCCTTGATTCCTTTGGCAGGTCAACAAACAGCTGAGGGGCCCAATCTCTCAGAAGGTGAACCAGAGTCCCAAGGGGAACACAATTTAACTGGAAAGTTAAAACAAACATTATGCAACATTACACAAATGCCCACCCTCCTCCTCCTCCTCCCTCCTTTTGTCTGCAAAGGAGAATCTGACTTTTGAGGTACTGAGCAGTTACCTCACAGTTCCTCCTAGTTTAAGTACTCCAGTGCTGTGCAATTCCTTTCCTATTCAATTTACTGAACCTCTGATATCACAGATATATCTTCTTGCTCCTGGAGAACTTCAGATGGTCACTTCTTTCCCAAGAGAATATTTGAGGGCAGAAATATAGTTTATAGTACCAAATTGTGTGATGTTTACAATCTGTTTCTGTGTAAAGGGGATCATTTTTCCCTGCAATATTAAAGGAGAAATACAACAAATAGCAAGAGCTGGACAAACAGTCTCCTCTCCCAATTTAAAATCTACAGTATTTTACACGAAAGTAATTTTAACTGAAAGGAAAATCTAAGTGGTCATTCATCACTGGGAGGAAATGCTGTTACCAGTCTCCAAGTCTAACAGCTGAAGCCTGTGAGAGGCTGAGATCACTGTTCCCAAGAAGTAAAAACCTTTTTTTAAAGTACTGATATAAAATTCTGGTGCTTGGTACTTCCATTGTGACAACTTCCAAGAAAATTTTAAACCTGTAATACATATTTAATAACATGGATACCTTACACATCATTAACTTCTGCTGACACTTTCTCTTTTCCCCTCTTTTCCTTTAATAATATTTAAATTATAGAGGCTCGTTTTAAAGTACCATTTTCCAAATCTTACAGTACTACTGCTAGTGCCTAATAGATCTGCCAGCACTCGTCTAAGGAGATTTAGGGGATGGTATCTACGTTGCAGTTGAGTTCAGACACTTAAACAATTTGTAGATAACGTGTAGGCAACTACTTCAGAAAGATGACAATTAAAAGACAGTTACTTGGAGAACACTCAAATTCCCATTATTTTCTTCTTTTCCTGCAACCAATACACAAATTTAGAAAATTAAAACCTGAAGGGAATTAGGAAGAAAATGGTACATGCATAAATAAAACAGGCGGTGTGGTGATGCTCCCTTTTTTAGTAAATGCCTTTGAAATAAATAAATGCCTTTAAAATGCATCATTATAATTTTTCTACAGTTTTGTCGGCATCATAATGGAAATAAATCTTCTTCTCAGGGGATCTGAATGTCACAAGGAAGGTAGGCATCAGCCTGGCTTGAGGAGAAATAAACACAAGATGGCTCAGCAGGGAAAAAAGGCAAGAAGCTTGATGTAACAAAGGTGATGGACACTGCCTAAAAATCTAGAAGCAAAGGGAAAATGACAAAATCAAAGGATATGTAGAACAGTCTGCTTAAAACCACAAGGTGAGAAAAACTTTTGAAAGCCAGGAGGATATAATTTAAATGGTAGTAAAATGAAAATGAGGAATATCAGAGGCAGACCTACAGCCTCCATCTGATGATTCGAGCTGACATCATCTTTTAGGTTCAAATTCGCTGTAAAATAATTCCAGTAAGTGTTTAAGAGTTAAAGTAGAAATATCTCCATCTAGTAACACAGCAAACTTATTTCAGAAACACAAAAATCATATTTTTGTTCAATACATCCAGTACGAGTTTATTTTTATAAGAAGAAGGTCAACTTATAGATAAGGAAAAGACCTTTCTGAAGTACATTTTATCCATTACTACAACATTTGTGAGCAAAGTTTCCAACTTCAACAGTTACTTGTTTCAACACTGTTACAATTTCAGAGTTCATTTTATCAGCAGTCTTCAAAAAGAGAACATTAAATTTCAGCGGAACCACTAAAAATCATGTATTAAAAGACTCGAGGAAGAGGCACTCAGATACACCAGACAAGGCAAAGACTCTTTGAAGACTTCAAAAGCACCTAAAATTCTACGATAAAATTGGCAATTTCAAAAATTTTTATATTACAGAAAGATTTTAAACCGCAAGCCTCGAAGTTGCATGCATACATTTGATGGCAGAAGGTCACATGACTTGCCAACTCTCGGGGGTTTATACTCACAAATTCAAAATAGCCGTTTATGAAGACACTGTTTGGAAGGACTGATACCTTACATCCAGGTCCTAACAAAAAGGGGGCGGTCTCTTATGTGTGATTATCAAAATTAATGAGCTAAAACAAAAATAAAATGAAAAAAAAATAGGCTGTCAAATCACCTCTAGCTGCAGGTTTCTTTAACTGTATATTCTGATGATAAGGACCAAGCCAGTTCTTAGTTATGAGGGTGAAGAAAAGCCCTGATGCAGAAGAGATTGATCAACTGATTGACTGATTGACTGATTGATTGATTGATTGACTGGAGTTTATGCTATTCCAAAATACACGTTTCATAAGTAAAGTCCATGCCACTTGAAGAACGCTGGAAGTGCAAATTCTCCATTTTGAAACAACCATAAAGAGGCACATTTCAAAAGTCAAATCTTATCTCAAGAGAGACAGTGCACAGAGACATTTTAAACATTTATGGAGACAGCAGTAATCTCCACAGCAACCAAATTGTGCCTATTTATGAAAAAAACCCTCAAAATTCCAAATATTATTTGAAAAGTACTATGGTTTTCAGATTAATCAAACTATACCTTGTAGTCACTTTAGAGTCAATATTTATATGTCACTTCTGAATTTCATAAACCACAATTTCAGAAAAAAAACAGTATAAGACCGTAATAGCTTTAAATGTCAATTAAGAAAAATATCTTATTCCCTAAAACCAGGGAACTTTCATTACATAAGGTGATGGCTTGGACATCGTGACATGTGACATCAAAAGTGACATCCTTGCTGTCATCCAAAAATCAAGTTCTTACCATCTGAAGTAAAATTGGGATTTCATCTCTGAGAAGCTGAAACCACACCATGGGATGGGTGAGATGTTCCATTACATGGAAATATGCAGCACCCGATGAAGCTCTTAGAAATACACTGCCCAGCATTCAAATGGAAACTAAAATGGTTTCAAGAAAATTATTCTTGGTTTTTACTCATACAAAGGATGGTGGACTGAAAGCTCAGTATAGTTAGTTCCTGATTTTTGAAAAGGAGCAGCAGAGTAAAGTTCCCTTTCACCATAGCTAGTCAACTGTCTCCCAAGAGCACAAATATTCAGTAATTAAGAGGGTCTCATCAGCTCCCAGGACCCACCTCACCATTTCTTTTTCTTAAGACTGCCAATAAAGATGCTAATTACAGCCAAATATAACAGAGCAAGATATGCTCTTGTGAAGTACAAAGAAGGATCATGTTTCATTTCCAACTGGTCATCAAATAGCTAATAAATTGTAATGGGCTTTCATTGCTTTGATTTTGAATACAAAAGAGTAAACTGCATAAAAAAAGCTTTCAAAGCATTGTAGCACAACTCAGCCAACTCTGCCAAGTCTGGAAATGTGATAAGTACATTACTTATTCATAGAATCACAGAATCATGAAGGTTGGAAAAGACCCCAAAGATCAACTATTATACACTATTATAACACTGCCAGGTCCACCACCAAACCCTGTCCCTAAACATCACAAAGTGAATAACAGTGTAAAAAAAATGTATGCTAAATTTCCAAACTCTCCCCCAAAATATCAACAGTAGGGTTGATAGCCCACACCATCCTAAATGAAACTCTGAAAATTGGAAGGAGATGATAACCACAGCATTTCACTTCTTCTCCTTTAATCAGCCTGGTCTGCTCTGAAAAATAATTTTAAAAAAAGAAAAAAACAAACCACGTTTTACCTGCTCTACTGATTGCCAAAAGTAATCCATCTTTATACACTGAGTAATTAAATATTGAATATAAAAGGCACTGACACTATTAGAGCTTCCTCCCCCCAGCTGAGTAGCTGCACAAGTAATGTGCAGAGCCTGCAATTTTGTTTTTTACTCAAGGAAGTCATATACCCCTCTAGGCTGCCACAGCACAGCTGCTAATTTTGAACACCTCTCTTACATCTGGATCACTAAACTCCAAATGGGGATGAATAAACAAGGTAGGTGGTGGAATTTAAAAGGCAAGTGAAACAAAAATAGAAGGATCTTTTTATAGTAAGAAAAGCCTGGGGGAGATCTCACCACCTCTTTTCCCTGCTGAAAAATGTTCTTTGCTTTTTAATTAAAGCTTTTTCAGTCTCTTTTTGCGGCCCAATTTTCTCTGAGCACCAGCACGTCTGTGGAGATGAAAAATGCACAGAGTAATGAATTTTAGATTTGGAAGAAGTCAGCTCTAGAAATAAAAAAAGGCTTCCACACATAGCCAAGATTTGAAGGTGAAGTGATTTAATGGCTGACTCCACTCATTATAATTATCATTATTCATGTTGTGGTGCCACCCAGAGGTTTTGTGTTAGGTACCGTACTAATAATGTAATTTCAACCACAAACCTGTTTGCAAAACTATGCAAGGATTTAAGAGACCAGGCAGACTTCAAGTAAGAGGAAGGGCACAGCAAGAAGATGGGAAATGAAGCTGCAGCAGACAACTACCAACACATTATCCAGTATGGATTGGGTTGTTTAAACAGCAAAGTAAACACTTCCAGGGTAAATAACCTGGCATAGGTCACTGACCCGGGGAGCAAGGAAGAGAGGGCACCAAGAGTGACACATCCCTCAAATATTGCAGCAAGACACCCACAACAGCATGGGATGTACCCTCCTCTTCCCCTGTGTTGTGTACCTTACCACCTAAACAGGAACAGCATGGAAAGAAGGAAATTCAGAGTACACCACAAAGTTGAGGAGAGATGGAAAGGTGAAGGATGAGTATTTAGGAGCAATAGAGAAAAAAAAAAAAGCAGAGAGGGCATGATGAACTTGAAGTAAGAGAGGTTGCCGTACAAAAAAAGCGAAAGGCTGGTATTAAACTGCCAGTCAACAAGGTGGAAAGTTTGTAATGACTCAAAACGGAAGATGTGTGATAGTTCTGGTGTAATGGAATGACAAAAGGCAATTTGGTGCTTCCAGTGAGTCTTCAGGCTTTTAATTTAAGATTATTCCCTGCCAGGTGACGATGTTAAGAGTTTCTTCATAGAGAATTTAGCAAAACTCTTTGCTGACAGCTGTCAATAACCTTTCTTATCTGGGAAAACCCATTCTATATAACTCACTAAATTAATAATTAAAAATGTACAAATTCTGATCAGACATAACCAAACAAAATCCATGCATCAGAGTAGTAGGATGGGCCACAGCTTACATATGTGTAAAGAGGAGGGAGAAGTGTCAAGTTATTGTCAGAAAGAAGTGGTTTTTATGTCATCTCAAATTCTGCAGGTCATAACCTTCACTCTGCCAATCACAGAACTCATGTAAACTTCTCACCAAAATTTAGCTGCAATACAACCAATACAAAACTCAGTTTTGTTAAATTGACAGAAATCTGACCCTAATTGCAACCAAAAAAAAAGAAGAAAAGAAAAAAAAAAGCCACTAATTTTCTATAATGCTGTGGCTCTGCCCTGAGAGCTCTGCAGGGTTTACTTATGTTTAGTAGAGATCCTCAAACTCTCTTCAAAGGATATTCACATCTGGGATGATAACAAGTGTTAAGTTGTTTTAACTTATGTGCTTATCAGATCCCACTAAAGGAAACAGTAATAACACTAAAATATTTCTAATTATCACACCAAAAAGCATGCTCTTTTTGCAAGTAATTTGGGGCTCAGCTGTGGGATTGTAAAGCAAAATATTCTGTATTTGCCATGAGAACCTAAACTCAGCAGTAGTTTATATTAATGTATATTTTCTGCTTCCTTTCCTTTGAATTTATCAGTGTTCATCATTCATAAGATTTTTTTCAGTCCATATTTGTGCAGTCAGAAGGTTATCAAGTACCAAAAATCTTTAAGAGAACGTTTAACCAGCCCATCCTCGATGTTCACTAAAGACACACATTCACTTGTTCTCCAAGGCACAGTGCTACCAGTTAAATAAAACATAACTGCAGCCAGTAATTCCCAGTCAGCCCTGTAAGGATACAGGGTCAATTATTTCATCCTTGTAAATGAAAGGCTGGAAACAGCATAGCAAATACCTAAAAGCCTAACAACAGGATGTTTTCATTACACTTCATATCAATAACAGTTGTCAAAATGAAAAGAACTGAATTCAAGCTTCATTTGCTTCCTATAACCCATTAGTAAATGCGTAACTTTCTGTTTTGATGGGCGAGGGAAGCCTTTATAGTCTCATAAATGCAAAAATAAAGAGCTAATTTACCCACTCATCAACAATGGAGGATACAGCTTGACAAGTTTATATGCCTGAACACACACCCACCAATTAAAATGGTGAGGATGGATGATCACGTAGATTTCTGGTGTACCACGTTCAGCAACCTTGAGAGGCTGTCATGAAAATCAGAAGATCTTGATCCTGCAGAAGACATCTGCTCCATCTCCTTTTCCCACAAGAGCATCCTGCCACACCTAATAATCTGTGAGACATTTCTGTCTGGTTGGATCTCAGAGGCTTCCACGGTGAAGCCACCACGGCCTCCCAAGACAAACCCTTCCATAACTTTGTGATTTTTTTTTTTTCCACATACACTGCATAAACCCCTTTCCCTAGAACTTTACTTCAGCATTGTTTTAACCAGAAAAACAAACAATCTGTTATTTTTGTCCTTTTTTACAACAGAGGTGCTGTGGTTATCAACACTGTTTTTCTCACAAATACAAACCATAGCACCACACAAGTCTCTAAGAGGAAAATTAACTGTATCCCAGCCAAAATCAGAACAAGAAGTAACATATTAGAGGGCTGTTACGCATCTCCTGGTCTTCTGCCAAGTTAAAAACCCCCAGATTATCTCATTCTCCCCTCAGACCACGCTGTGCAGATGTCTAATCATAACCATGACTATAGTCTGAATTCTCTATGGTCTGTACCCTATTGGAGAGGCACAACAGAGAATTAACCAAGTGCTCCCACCCAAAGTCAGCAGTTTGTCCTCATTCATATAAGAATTCTTGCATTTTTCAGTCCAGTTCTCCCAAGTTTCTCTACCAGCTTCCTTACACCTGCATATCTAATAACAAAGAACCACTCCCAGCTTTTCCACAGGTGGTCTTCCAAGGAGTTCTGCATTTGCTGTACAGAAAAGTAATCTAAATCATGCGTCTTCAGCTTAAAGTGTTATGAGAAGGAATGTCAAAAGCCTTGCTAAACTCACCAAAATACATCATCTGCTGGTTTTTTTTCTTTCCTTATGGATCATCACTTCCTCCTGGAAAACAAGAGCTTCCTTTTCAGCTACTTCCTACTCACTGAACTTTATTCTCTTGCTTGAGGGTATTAATGCTTTTGATTAGCCTTTTTTAATTCAAAAGGATACCAACAGTTTTACCCTGTATAACAGTTCCAAGTGACGAGGTGGACATACCAGTAAATCAAAACCTGTATGACCCTCACTTAGATGAGCAGCACACATACGAAATTCACCAGAAGTGCCACACAACTGCGCCCAGAAAATCTGGCTTTTTCAAAGAGCAGAAAAATGACACACATCGTATTCTTTACAACTCAACCACGGGAAATAGGCTGTTGACCACTTTAAAGTATGAGTGCAGTGCTCATTCTTGGTGGACTTCTGGTTTATGCTTCCTTTTGTGCAGAGCTCTGTGGCTGTGCCACATGAGACTATTTCCAAAAGACAGTAACAAATGGCTTTGTAGGAACATCGATATTTTTGTGAGTCAAGGTTTCTTGTCTGCCAATGACTGTAGATTAAACTGGCTGACTGTGCAGTTAGCAGCCCTCTTTTTCAATTATGTACCCTCACAAAAACCTCAGGGTGATATGGGTGTCATAAAAAATGAAAAGGATACACCATACCTTAAAAAAGCATTATACAAAAAGATAGAGATTTATATTTCTAAACTAACAACAGCAAAACACAGCTACCTTATCTGACAGCAAATATGCACCAGGACAGCCGCTAAGTATTCTTGAATTATTATTTCTTTTTAAAGTCATATTTTAATCAGATTCTTAGTAGAGTATCAAATGTCTTTTAGCTGGGTGGTTTGAAACAGAAAATCAAAGAGAATGAGAAGCAGGAGTGTAGCAAACAAGTAGACATATCCTAGTTGAAAAACTGGGATTCCCTAGGTGAGAGCAGCTCTACATTCACTGTAGAGAAAAAATAGTATAAGAATATTAAGGAGAAATGGGGAATGTTACTGCAGAATTATTTAAGAACTTGCTGTACACACACACACCCCCTCTCTTCACCTTACAACAGGAAAAAATTCACAAATATTCAAGTAAAATTTCAAGAAGATCAGTGTATTTCACTGTAATCACAACAAAATGCCAAATACATTACGCAGAATTTCAGAGGTTAAAACTTTATCGGGGAAACTTGACAGGTTTGATACAAAATTCAGAGGTCAACCCAAAGCAAAAATTGCAGCAAAACAGAAGTAGCAACAGTTTAACTACAAGGCCATTAAACCTTTAACAGCAATCCTTCCTTGGATTAGCAAGAAAGAAATAATCTTATTACTCAGTACTTGCTTAGGACAACCTGTGATTGAGATTTAAGTCTCATATGTGATGATGAATCTCATCAAGATGGTTGGGAAGAAAGACTTTATTGCTAAACAATAGCAATTGTTCTTTCACCAAATGTTTTGTGGTGAAAGAAAGCAGGCCCAAAGAAAATAAATGACATCCCATCTGGTTTAAAGCGTACGGTTTTTTATCCTTCTGTAACAAATCTTGTTCAGATCCAAAAATTATACACTTCAATACTTCTCCCTGTGCTATAAAAATTAGTTCCAGGGGAAAATCAACTGACAAAAAGCAATTTTTATAACAGTGTGACATTTATAAAAAATTAATGTTTTGCTAATTGATTGGTTGGGGAAAAACACGGAGCAATCCAGCTAAGTTTGAGTTTGATGGCAATGCTTGCAGGGAAAAAAAGGCAAAAATCTCTATGTATCTGGCTCAGATTTGCTCAAGCGTATCAGGTTTCATAATTAAACAAGGTTTAGTCAACCACACCATCTCCAAAATAACTTGTCCCTTTCTAGTAACCTTTTTTAAATACTTTTTATTATTTCAATGAAATTTGACAAAATTAGTGGAGTTAAAAGTGTAATATTCTGAAGAGCATCTTGAAAAATGAATGTTACAGAGCAGAGAAAGTTCACCAATTCTCATACTAAGCTAAATGAAAGAAGAAGCCACTCTTTAACTACTAAATCCAAATTTTAGTTTTTAAGTACCCCCCTCCATCCCTACCAAGGAAAAAAGAAATAAAGCTCCCTACATCTCCAAAATGTCACCTTCCATCCTTAGTCAAATCTGGTTGACATCTTCTCAAAAAATAGATGTATCATTGGTATCTTTCCTTAAAATTAGCTAAATCTTCCTCTTTGTTTTCCTCTTTTATTTTTTTTCTTTTTCTTTTTTCTTCTTTTTTTTAATTTAAGCTCATCCAACTCCACAGCAGACTATGTTGCCTTTCTTATCACAGCCATGGTGATTGTGAATGAATGACAAAAATGTGCATCATGAAGATGTGGGTCAGAATCTGCAGCAGACAGGAGAAGGATGACACTCAGGGAGAGATCTGGCAAGGCTGCAGGAGGTTCTAGGCAGGGAAAAATGCATCCCCAAGTCTCTTCTGTTCTCCTCCCCTTCTCTTCATGCCCGAGTAAGGAGAAAGCACGAAGCATCGCTCAGATCCCCACCAGAACAGTCAATCTGGATGACTAATAGCAAGTCATGAACTTGTGAGGGTACAATCTGGCCTAAAAAAGTTGGCTTGTGTTTGTGTCTACTGAATTTTAATAAAAGATACGCTGTATTTTTGGCATGTTAAGTGTACTTTGATTTTTAAAAATCCCTTTCGTTTCATACTTTAATTTTAATTAAAAAATACTTTCAATTCCATGCTTTAAATATGACTTTTAATTTGGCTCCCAGTAGCTATGTCTAATGGTAAGAGGTTTGCTCTTCACAATTCCAAGAATCCTGGACCTCTTACTGACAAGACCAGCAGCCTGAACTAAATATGCAGCTTGGTCCCACTCCACATCTGCATTTCTTCCCAAAATCATGCCCATCACAATTCTGCTCCCACATGATCTTACAACGTGGGCCTGAGGATACACCTCGGCATCACTCGTGCAGAGTACTCTGGCATATTCTTAGATAAACAGCGATAACTTTACGTTAATGCAAATAAAACCTGTTACGGGGGGTTGGGTTTGTTTTCTAAAGTGGCTGAGCCTGAACTGGGAGATATCAGAGTTGGTTCAGGTCTGACACCATTTGAAAGTCCACAGCAACTTCTGTGTTCAGTTTAATTCTTTCACTCAGGTCTCAAATGAAAAAGAAAAATAGTGTTTTTAAAGAGTAAAGGGAAAAAATCCTCCTGCGTCATTTAAAATATATCAACATAGCAACAGCCCAAAAAATAACTTTCTAAATCTATGTTGAAGCTTCCACTTTATAACCAACAGAAAAATTAGAGACAAGATATGGGACTTGAAACTTTTCCTCTGCTTTCAGCAGCAGAAATTAGCTGTGCTGAAATTAGCACTAACTAGATACCTTCTGTTAGTTATCAGTGATACATCTTGTCTGGTCATTTGGGGAGGGGGGAAGTATTTATTATCAATGCACTTTACTGCAACTATATCTCTCTTTTTAAAGATCTAATTTGCATTTAATTTGCCATTTCATATGACAAAATCCCATTTATTTAGACCCATATTGCCATGAACTATGATAAATAGTTCAAAATAAATTCACTAAGATAAGTTATTTTAATAAATAAATGCAATTTGGACAGTTTTGGAAGCATTTTTGAAGCATTCCTAAAGAAAATGCTCCAACTGCTCATTACAACAGCAGCCTACAATAAGCAGGCACATTTTTCTGAAAGCACAGCTTCAGAGTGAGGTCACGCTTGCCAATATTCTGCTCAAATCTGGGAAAGAAACCTTACAGAACTTTGGATTGATAACTTCCCTTCCACGGTGATTGATGCTGACCTTTCTGCCAAGGTATGAGATGCCATTTGCAGACCAGAGATTTCTTCCCTCAACATCCAGCAGCAAGTTGATAACAATATTTTCATGTGCACTAAACACAAAGCACCACCCACAGCATCCCATTATATTCCGCATTTCTAGCTCCATACTGTTTTTCCACCTTAAGACATATTCTCAAGTCAGTATTTTCTGTTTCTCCTTTTTTTTAATCTTTCCCCAAGAGGAAATCATGATGCTAATGAACACTTGGGAAATAAAAACCACATATTAAGTGTTCTCTCATCCCACCAATAAATGACAGCTTCAAGTCACTGCTTCAGCATCTGCAATTCACTGAGGGATTATTCCACCTGAGACTATGTGGGTATATTACAAACTATTAAGCTTCATGCAATACACATAAATAGACCATCAGATTTAAACATTATAGAACATTAACTTTGTCTTCTTTTTGTCTATGCAAGCCAGTTGACCCAGGATATCTGATGACTTCCAAACAAGTGCACTCTTAGTTCAGGAGCTGAGATTATTAAATGACCTGAAAAATTCGCAGAACTTCGTGTTTCCCCAGAAAAAAAAAAAAATTGTACCACCACAGAAAAGCATCCACCAGCATTGTTTGACCATAAAAGGTCATCTGAAATTTTTCATAATTCAAAATAATGCTACAACTTCACACTTCAGAAAACAAGTTGAAATTATACTCTCTCCTTCTAGGTCTTATGAAGGTTGATTTTTAAATAAGAAAGTAAATATTGTTTCCTCTAAGCCACATCACCCTTCACACAAATGACACAATTTGCAACAGGTCTGCATGGCTGGAGCACTGCAATAAGACTCCTCTGAGCCTTTCCTGGATATCTGGGTTTTATTAGAAGTTTTAAGAACTGAATGTACTGCTTCATCATGAAAACAGGATTTCTTTATCTTGTCCCTTTCTGACAACTCAGGATGCAACGAACACAGTGTATTCTGCAATAATCCCTTTTTCTGTGCTATGCAAACCTGCCAGGGCATATGCAGATTCACTGCCTTCCCTCCGACACCCCGCACTGGTAAACGGAGATGATTTTATTTTCCTGCAATTTCTAAAACTGTGGTTGTATTTGACATTTGCCTCCAAACCAGGGGCCCTCAAAGCCACCCTCTTCCACCTCATCTCGTCACAGAGCCCCCAAGTGAAGGAGCTGCCATGCAGCTTAGGAAAGACTGAAATAATGTCCACAAGAACCACCTGCTTTGTGTCTCCAAATCTCTCTGCTTAATCAGAGCCCATGGCTACATTGCTTAACTTCAAACTATCCATTTCCTTTGCTACCAAAATCCTCAGTAAAATACATCAGTGGTGTGAAACCGATGAATAAAAACCACTTCTATTATTAATGTATATCTCATCCATTTCTATTGCCATCAACATTTGAAAAGTTTTTCTTTTTTCCCCTTGCAACAACACACATTTCCTAGGAGTGCAAACACTGACAAATTTAAGGTAAAAATAATGAAAAATAGATGAACACATAATATAATGAAACATCCACCAGGATGAGCACAAAAAGATTTATAATTTATTTATATTTTATGAGCAAGAAGATTTTGCTATTTGCTTTGGGAACCAGGATAAGCACTTTACTCAATGCCTCTTAAAACCAGCACAAATAAAACAGCAAGAGACTGAACAAGCTCCCACATTCCGGCTCCATACCCTGCCTTCCTAGGACTTCGTTTTACTTCTACTGATGTTTACTCTGGGTAACATCATTTTAGGCATCTAAAACAAAATAGCAGACACATGTTGTTAACAAACTATGCATCTCCCAGTCGAATTATGCAAGCCAAAATTTCCCTTAATAGTGCTGATTTCTCGGACTCCCATTCCAAAGTGAAAGCCCTATTACTATGGCTTCACTCCAAAAAAAATACATGTGAAAAGGGTAGATTCTGTTTTAATTATTATTTTGTTCTTTTTTTCTTTTTGCTTTCCCCCTTGGTATGCAGTGCTGCAGCTGCACAGCTTAGTGTGTTCAGTAAGAACCACCCCAATTCTCTACATATCCCACTCTCAGGCGTGAGGGTCATGCAGCAGCGTGGGGAAATCCGTTCTCCTGTACTGGAAAAGGATATAATTGAAAGCAGAGGACCTGTCACTGATGTCATGACTCTAGTACATAAATTCAGGAACAGGGAAGCCACACAGTACAGTACAGTGATCTAAAGCTGATTTCATCAATACTTGGGACATTTCAGATTTTTTACAAAGTCTTCAAACTATTTTTGCAGACACTGCCAGAGAACTTTGTACACATGTCGTGTTGTCATGTTCCTAACTGGTGACGACATTGGAATGAATCTGGGAAACTTCAGCGGTGAAACTTCAAACCTGGAGAGGAGAAAAAACCACTTTCTTAATGGTTGAAAAATCCCCCTATTTTTTACACTGCCTGTCAGAGAAAGGCCAGACTTTGTGCCAAGCCTCCCGAGCAAGGTAAAACGCAGGTGTAGAGAAATAATCACCACTCAAGAGATCAATCTCACAGATGAGAAAGGCTCTGATGGGAAACAAATGGTTGAATATAAACCCATTAAAAATATCTCTGGCAAGACCCAGTTGCCCAGCAGACGTTCATGCCCCAGCTGTACAAGGTGACTGTGAACCTTCAGTTCTGAAGGGAAACTCTGCCAAGATAACCATCCTATTTGTCCACACTGTCAACCAGCCACACAGTACACACAAAGTGTTTAAAACACTCACAGTTCTATAAAGGTTTCCAGTACTGTAAGAATTTTTTCTGTGTGCAGAATCACTAATATTGATCAGAATAGGATGGTTATTTGACACCAAAATCAAATCATCTCTGCAGTCCTTCACATGCTACACTGCACATCACTGCAAGCAGCAATATCCAACAACTGCCCCAAAAACTGAGCATGACACACCAAACATTTTGACAAAAAAAAAAACTCCAGACACTACCAAAGATACTGTTGAAAGAGGTTAAAAAGTAACTCAAAAACAACTGAGGGACAGCTTTGTAAAAAAAACTTAAACCAGGAGAGATCTCACCTGAATTCTTCTCTAAAGTAAGGGTTGCTTTGTACATGGGAATGGACTCACCACTGACCAAAAGGCTGTAACAGAGAGAAGAATTTTTTTTTTTTTTTCGCCTGAAAGCCTCTTCAGTTAAACTCCTTGTCTTGGATGAAATATTACTATAGCAAATTGCAAAATTGCAAGAATGTGCTGCAGTAATAAAAGCCCAATTTGCTGCAGGAGCAAGCAGGGAAAGCAAGGACAACACAATTGCAAAGGTTGATGTGAAGAGAGATGGAGCACAGCCCCCAGAATTTCTGGTGGAATTACCACGAATACTACATTTTCCTACAGTGTCAACTAGGCATTTTCTTTAAAATGAGTTTGCTCAGAGAGGAAACTGGATGAGAAAAAAATGAAAATAGAGCTTGAAAAAGTCTTGTGCTTTCCCCCATTGCTCTTCTTTCTGAACTTCTCCCTTCCCTACCACTATTCTGAGGGGCAACAGACTCAGTTCATTTCCCCCTGAGCTGCAGGGGTTGGCTGAATTTCTCCTCCCTTTTCCAGCAGTTTCTGCTTGTAGGAGGTGGCTCTCTGTCTCTCACCCTTCGCAGAAGGAAATTCTCCAACTTGAAAACCATTCTTGTTCAGAGAGGAATAATATTTCTCTGTCCTTTACAGGACTGCCCAGCTAACTCTGTAACCAAAACTCAAAAAAACCTCCCTTTAGATTAGAGCTGCATACTAGGACTGCTTTAAGTTCTCTGGAACCAACAATAAAAACAGCTATCCCCAACCACCTCTAGTGCTGATTAATTCACTGCTGAACAGGCATCTTTGCTAACAGCCCTCCTGGGTTTAAATTTGCAAACTACATTACAAAGTCTTAAAATCCGGGCAACCCCAGTTTCTAGCTGAGAACTGTACGTACGGGTTTGTGATATGACTACAATACCATACTTGATTTTAATAGCAATACACCATTTTCCATTTAGAAACATGTTACAAAGACTGTAAGTCCCTCTCATTTTCCCTGCTGTGTGTTAAAATCTGCAACCAGCACACTTGTTTTCTCTCTCCCTCATTTTGTTCAGGAACATCAGGAGCACATGGAAGTGTCCAAGGCCAGGTTGGATGGGGCTTGGGGCAACCTGGTCTAGTGAAAGGTGTCCCTGCCCCTGGCAGGGGTTTGGAACAAGATAATCTTTAAGGTGCCTTCTGACCCAAACCATGCTATGATTCTGTGCTTCTCATTGCAGTGTCTGTGTGACTCACACACCAGTGTCTGAACACTGGACTTGGCTGCAGCTGTGAGTGACCGAAGGAGGAGGGAGAGGTCAGGCAGTCACTCATTAGGATCCTGAAAGAAAGTAAGATGTTTCCAAACCATTTTAAATGAGAGCAGGCAGGCTGCTGGTTTCACATCAGCATGTTTTGACTGTGAAACAGCTGCCCTTGGTTTAAAAAATGCAGGAAAAATGGAATGTTATAAAATAAATATAATTTTGTTGACCCCAACTTCCTAGTGTTAGGCAGGTGCCTAGATTTACGCCCTGGGCTGAACTACTAGATTGAAGTTCATTTGATGAACTTATCAAACTTAGTAAGTTTGAAGGAAAAGATAAAGCAGAAAAAAATGCCAAGGGTGAGCTAAAAGCTAAAGTTTGGATATAATGACCTACTGTTTTAATCCCACAGGCAGCACCAAGTACGGCCCAGCAGTACCACCCCATGCCCTTTTCACCCCGATATCCCCCTAAACTCGAGGAGGCAGTCACATGTGGGTTTCTAACATATTCCAGGAAAAACTGACTCTTGACATTATGCACATTTCCACTTTCAAATTCTATTCTGTCAACTCACTTTGGAAGAGAAGAAGAATGGGCAAAAATGTAAGCAAAAGTAGAAATTATTTTTACTATGGACACAGAAAGCAACAGTGCAGAGAAGATAAGCTCTCCCAGTATGTCATGAGAGAATTTGGTACAGACAGAAACAGTAAAATACACAGCTTAAAGTAATACCTTTTGTGATAGTTTTGCTGCAGTTACAGACTGCCTAGAGCCACCAGAAAAGCCCAAGACAACACAAGTCAGTGCAGCTCAGGATAAGATGCCTGAATGAGCACCCCAAAGAAAGAGGAATTCATTCAAGTGTGAGACTGCTTCTGGTTTTAATTCTGATTTTGTTATAGGTCTCCTTTAGGATCTGTCTCTACAGATCTGTGTCCCATTTATGCACAGTGTAGAAAGAACTACACTGTCAAATGGGGATTTATAAATTAGGGAAGCAGTGGGAGACTTCCTAGAGGTCAATTTTCCTGCAAGAAACACAAAAAGCAATTTGTCCAATAAAATGGGAGAAGGGCTGGTCTTGCTGGATAAGGGATAGAATGAGGAGCTGGCAGATAAGGACTTTACTGCTGTGCTCCTGACTTCTTGAAGCAGAATTTGGTGAGTTTTTGACACAGTGTCAGAATTCTCTTTTAGAAATATCAGCAAAACCCCAAAGGGACTCAAGGTCTGAATACCCTTAGTTTTTGAGGAGGCTGATCATGACACTGTGCAACTTAAAGACTCTCTGATAATATTAGATTGATGCTATACAATTATTAAATAGTGCTCACCGTGAAAATTGCTGCATTTTAAGACCTGAAAGAATGAAAACTTAAACTACCAGACAGGGCAGTCCAATACGAACCATTTCGTAATTAAATATGTTTGCTTTCAATACACTTTCCATGGGATGACTTGCACTAATATCTACCATGAATTCTTGACAGCCAGAGTGGGTAAACAACTGAAATCTAATGAAATAAATTTAAATTGAGTCTATCCTGTGGTAATTTTTATAGAGAAAATGGCCTTATTTTGCTTGCTTTCTTACGCAGAACAGGAACTACAGAAAAATAGAGGGGGAGGGATGTAAGTAAGAAAACCCACAAGGGAACTTTGACTCAGTGTGTGCAATCACTTCACACTTTGTTTTTAATAATTGTTGGGGTTTTTAAATGTTTTCCTTGAGAACTACTTTTCTGAATACAGTTTTACATTTCTTGCTTTCCTGTACCCACACAATGAACTGCAACAAATACTGTTGCCCACTCACTCAGCCAGAATTAGTGGAAAGTTAAATATAAAGTACATAGTGAGCAGGGGAAAATGCAGTTAATCTCCTCTTCTGAAACAAGGCTCAATGGCAATAAATTGGAATGTATAAGCAAAAGTAGTGAAAAAATAAAACTGTTTACAAAATAATCAAAATATGTCATAACTATAACTGCACCAAGTCTTCAAAGTACACACTTAGAGCCGCTTTGCCTTAAAAAAAAATATGGAGAGAAGATATTAAATGGTTCAAGGATATTGAGAAAAAAGTAAATCTCGTGTTGTAAATTATTTTTGGAAATTGGTGATGGACTACTCAAACTCTTTCTCCAGTTTCATGGAATCATAGATGGGTTGGGGTTAGAAGAAACCTTAAAGACAACCTCATTCCAACCCTCTGCCATGGGCAGGGACACCTTCCACTAGCCCAGGTTGCTCAGAGCCCCATCCAACCTGGCCTTGGACACTTCCAGGGATGGGGCAGCCACAGCTTCTCTGGGAAACTTGTTCCAGTGCCTCATCCAACGAATTTCTTCACCATGTCCAGTCTAAATCTACACTTTTTCAGTTTCATGCCATTTCCCCTTGTCCTGCCAAGACAGGCCTTGGTAAAGAGTCTCTCCACCTTTCTTAGGAGCCCTCTTTAGGCACTGGAAGCTGCTCTAATATCTCCCAGGAGCCTTCTCTCCTCCAGACTGAACCATTCCAATTCCTTCAGCCTGTCCTCACAGGCGAGGTGCTCCAGCATCTCCACAGCCCCCTATGGACTTGCTCCAACAGGTCCATGTCTTTCCTTGTGTTGGAGAGTCCAGAGTTGGACACAGAGGGGTTTCACAAGAGAAAGAGTAGAGGGGCTGAATCCACCCCCTCGACCTGCTGCCCACACTGCTTTGGATGCTGCCCACACTGCTTTGCATGCAGCCCAGGACACGGTTGGTTTCCTGGGCTACAGATGTCCAATTTCATACTCTAAATTGTATTTTTACTTTCTATTATTATGTGCAACACCATGTATTTTGGTTTTGTAAAACCTTCAAAACTACTTTTTTAAATTCTTTATGGAGAAAAAAACAAACAACGCACAATATTCCATTTAAAGAGAACAGTTTTTAGAATCTTGATAGCAACTACCAGAGAGAAAAAAAGGTCTTCAGGAAAAAAAAAAAGTCTCCCTTGGTTTAAATGCTTGTTGATCAATTTGATTTGTATTTTCTAAAGCACTTGCGGTAGCCCATCATGTACAGATGCATCGCCAAATTGGAACATGAAGTTGGTTGAATTCAAGTGGATTTTTGTAGTTAACAGCAAAGAAAATCTATCATTCCAATACATATAGTCTTCAATACTGTTCCAAAATACAGAGATACTGCTAATAAATTTCCACATTCTTGCCTCCCTACCATTTTTTAACTCATGAAACTGCAATCCACAAACTAAAGTGGCCAATAAGGGAAAAAGTGTCAACACATGAGAACAAGTTTTCCATAATCTCAACAGTTGGCAAATGCCACAGCATCTCAAATAAAGAATAACCTGACTTTTCTGAACTAAAATCAGATCACTGCTTGTTTCCCAGATGATCTGACTTCCCAGGCTGCTTTTCCTATCTGCTCTATCTGCTGATCCCATGAACTGAAGTGCATCAGATTTCGTAATACATAAAAACATCCAATTGATTTTTCTTTCCCTCCTATTGAAACATCATACATTGTTTTCCGTGTGACTTTCCTCTTTTTTTTTCTGCTCATTATTTATTATTTTTAAACCTCTTCGAGCTAATTTTTGAGATTAAGCCTATACTAAGATAAGCTGGTTTTTCTAAGTGCCTTTGACATTGAAGAGAACAGCAAACATTTTCACCTCAGGGTAATCTGGAAAAATGGAATTAAAGACCTACCAAATAATTTTCAGGAACACAGGTGAGCATAAATGTCAGTATTATGAATGGTAAAGTAAACAGACTGGGGAGAGAGAGATGAGGAAAGGGTGGGTCCTTAACTACGGATTTCAAGGAAACATTGAGATTCTTTCTGAGGTGAAGAGTGATCCTGTTTGCTCACTGGGGCTGATAAATGCCACCAATTTTGGTTCAGTTTCACCTTGCTAAAGGGCTTTGAGAAAATCTCAGCAGCAGAAAACACAGCAATTATGTCATTATGGCTCCTTTCTATTTCTGAGCTGGAAAATCACAGGGGTGTGTGATAAAAGTCAGCAAAGAAAGAGGTAAGGAGGATACTTCAGGTGACCCAGAGAGGATCATTCAAGAAACAGGTTATTGAAAAGCATTGTACTAAACAGCATTTGCAGTGCAGGTATTATTTAGATAAACTCACGTTATTTAGGACTTGATTATAACCTCCAATTCTTATGCAATTCATGTATGCAGCAGAAGAATTTACAAGCTAATGGGCTGACTTTATTTGTCAGTGTTTGCACTGAGAGGACCACATTAGTTTGTTCACCCACAGATTCTGAGTTTGGGAAGAAAGTTGTCTATTTTATGGTGACTCTGTTAAAGGTTTTCAGTAAATTACAGTAAAATTATCCTAAATATTCTATTTTAAAAAAATACAAAATTAAAACAAGCAGAAATCCCTTCCATAATCTGTTGTCAGTTTAGAACTCAAGTTCAATATTTCTGCCCTCTTCAGCATTGCTTTCCCATTCATCCTTTGACACAGACCTCTAACATAAGGATTCTTAAGAATATCGAAATATCACATATACAAGAGAATTCTAACCAAAAATTTCAAGTCCCAACACTGCCCAAGGTTAGAGTAATATAACAAGCTGTTTCTTTACAGTATTTCTAACTTCCTATTTAGTTTTGAACCTTTTTTTACTTCTCAACAGCCATACATCAGACTCTGACAGACAGTACTGGTACCTTATAAGATTTATGAACTGCTTTTTATGAAACGTTTGTAGAATTCAGCGCAAAGCTTACGTAAGCAATACAGAAGTTTTAATCAAACACATTATGAGTTTTATAAATTTGCAAAGCAGCTGGTTAGAGCATATTTTCATACCTTATGGATTTGCTTATTGCAGAGTAACCAAAATATTCATGATACCTAATTACCTTCTTAAAAAAAAAATGGAAAGGAAACTCCTTCCTTTGAAATATTCATTCATTTTAATATTTCTTGAGGGCTTTTTTACATCTTCCTGATACTTCTGATTGTTCCATTTAGTGAAGAGCTAAAATGCAACCCCAACATGCTTTCCTTGCAGTAAGTATATATCCTACTTTCAGCTTGGGAAGTAACAGAGGAGGGAGTTGGGCTGTAGGAATGAAGAAAACCAGTCATAGGCTTTATCCCATTAAAAACATTATTAGGTCATGCTCTCTATATTCCATCTATGCTCTCACACCTACTTTATATTGGGTCATTAACACTCAAACACACAAGATATGAACTAAGAGAGCTGGTCCCTCCTTAAAGATGACCCAGAATCCTTGGTGTCCACCCAAGGTTTGGAAGGTAGTGACAACCTGAGGCCCCAGAGAGCTGGAGGTGCTTCGTGAATTCAAACCCTGCAAGTTAAAACTACAATGAATCCGTTTTTCTTTCTTTTTTTTTCCTTCTTTTTTTTTTTAATATATGGCTTTAATATAACCATATTCAAACTTTAATTTGGTATGCCTGGAGTGGTAAATAGCAATGCACCATAATCAGCTGTTATTATGAAGAATGAGTTGCCCATAATCTGTGTAATAGAACCACTCTCCTGCTAATCCATCAAGCACTTTGCCAAGGACACTGCAGGGATGCTAAAAGCACCAGTTTCACCGTGGCTGTATTTCTCCTCAGTGTGGAAGCACTTGTTGGTATAAGGGAAGAATATAATTTGTTGTGACTAACAGCTTTCATCTTCTGAAAATAAAAATCACCGCACAGCAAAGTTCTTTTCTGCTGATCAACTGTTTTAGCGTTGTTAACATATTAAAGCCGTAAGGTTTGCAGCTACCCAGACCCGGGCCTCAGCATAGGTTTCTCCCTGAATTTTAGCTCCTGACAGGCAAATCAAAAATGGATGACTGGATTGCAATGTGACACTGGATACAGGGGACAGCAGAAGCAACAGAAGTACACAGCCCACTGAAACCACACCTTGTCAATCAGGTTCTCAGATTACTTTGAAAATCTTTTTATTAGACAGCATCAAACTCTTTCAAAAATTCATGGAGATCACGTTTTTTCCCCTCTTTGAACTCCGCAGGAGTCATCTTCAAGCAATAAAACTGTATCGCCTGCCAGAAAGGGGGGGGAGGGGAAAGTGCACTTTTCCACTGCTCACAGCACTGCAACATTTATGAACCAGAGAGCTTTAGTGAAAGCTGCAGCATTCAGCTTCTCCACGAAGCATGATGAGCTTTCCCTAAATTGCAGCCACGTTTCTCCTAGAGGGATATGAATAAAGTCTATTTATAGAATATTCAGCAAGTGGATGCAGGGTGAAAATATCACTTGTGTCTTCAAAGACTAAATTAGAGAGTTTCTGCGTCCTGGATCCCATAATCTTGTCCATAAGCTTTTCTTGTCCTCCACATTTTAACGTTTTTGCACTAATCGTGTAAACTACACTGACCTACTTACAGCCTCAGTACACTTTTTGTACATGTGATACACATGGATAGAAACACTATAAATAGAAGCACATAAAACTGTGCCTAGAAATAGAAACAGCAAGAAACCCATTTTCTCGGAAAAAAAAACGTGAAAGCAGAGGAAGAAAATATGAACCTCCTCGAATGAACACCAAGATGATTCAGGTAAAGGAATAAAGACCACTAAATCTTGAAAATTCCCAATTTACCTTGGCCACTTTGATTTAGCTGCCAGGAATAGAAATCTGTGCCACAGTGTGACAACCACAGGTAACACTAAAAAGCAGTAAAAATTGTTCAGCCAGAATTCATTATGTGGTAAGATCCTATTTTTCCAAGGAGATCAAACACCCATTAGTCTCATGCTTTGCTTTAACCTGACATACACAAAAGAAGAATGTTCCTGGACGAGGTGGGCTTAATTCCAAAATTTTTTTTTCAGAAAAAAATAAAAAAGAATGTGCATAATTGGGAGCCAAAACCCCTTTTCCTACAACACCATGCATTTGATTCTGGCTAAAAACTAAGAATAATAGTCAGTAGGGTGTGTAAGACAGGGATCCAAATATTGCTAATGCTGAAACAAATGAACTATTGTCTTCAATAGAAAATTAAAATTTTAAAAATCACCTGTTTTGACAAGGCCTGAGGCTGTTAAAATTCCATGTGCCTTTTCTCTCTTGGAATGATATACGAAGCCTTCAGTTGATAGGATGTTCTGCCATAGGTTCTATTATTAAGCCATGCAAAGAGGCATTGGCAATTATTACTGATTTTATTTTAGGCATCAGTACAGAAAAGTAGCTGGAAGGAGTTCTTATCAAGCAGTTCTCTCACTCTTTCCAGACTGATGTCCTACAGATAAAATGCAACCATCTCCTCAAAGGAAGTGTGTGGGTTTTCAATACCACGAAAGGTCAACCACTCTCACAAAATTAAGTTCTTAGAAGTTCTGGTGTTATTTAATGGGGTAAAAGAACCCAACAAACTAAATAATAACAGCATAATGCAGTCAGCCTGGCAACAAGCTTCCAGAAAAGAACTGACTCTCTAAAGAAAATATCAGAAAAAAATCATTAAAATCTCCAAGATGGAGATGTTGATAGGAAGCATTCTCAGGGTGCCCAGGAACAAAACATGGTTTAAAATACATAAAAAGCTATTACACTTTCCCATAGCTCAGACAAAAATTAGGAATCCTAGGAGTTAGTACTGGAAAGCTTGGACACAGCATAATACCTACAGAAGTTTATTTAGTAATGACAAGTAAGTCTGGATGCTTAAATCCCACAGGATCAGATTCTTGGTTGAGCAAAAGAATGGAATGGAGAGCAGATTTCTTGCAACATTTCTAAGGCAGAGTGGCCTGGTTTTAGCATTTCCACAAGAGACACAACTAAGACCTATCAGTCTCCGTGTCCAAAGAACCAGACATGAGATTCATCAAAGAAATATGAAACATCCTCTAAACCTGGATCTGCAGAGTCAAAGAGCATCCCTTTGTGCAGTTGCCTGCACATCCTGACATGCCTCCTGCAACCATCTGCACCATCACTACAGCAGGACAAGAAAATGCTACAATGAGAGAGAGCAGAGCAGAGCAGAGCTAGGCAGGACACTGCTGGCTCCCTTTCCATGCACCACATGACTTATATGTATTAATAAACTCTGCTTGTAGTAGTACACAGTCCAAACTTAAGGGACAAAGAAAAATACAAACATGCAACTGTAAACACCACAAATCTCCCCAGTGTGCTCAAGTAAATCTGGATTATTTTCATGTATCTGTGCTGATCAGCAGAAAAAGCACTGAAAACAAATACATGCTGGTTTGGATTTGGGTTTAGTTTGGTTTTTTTGAAAATAAAAATCCTATTGCTGCACTTACAAAGATTATGTCAGATGCTTTAACAGATGAAATAAGGAGAAAACAGTTACCTACCAGTAAGGTTTTCTGTGTTAACCTTGCACCTCATTAACACTTTAACTAAGGCAACAGATTCCGAGCTCCCATTCTAGAAAAGTGATTTAACTCTCACAACTTGTTTTCCTTTTCCTCATCATAACCCTATGTCCTTCATCTCACCTTAAAATCTAAATATAAAAAAATGTAACTACTGAAGAAAAATTTCAGTGCACATCAGATCTGCAGATCTCCAAAAGCAAATTAACTGGAAGAGCTGGGGTGGAAACACAGAATCAAAACTGGCTATGGCTCACAGGCTGATGTTGGGAAATTACAAAACAATGATGGTACCACTTGGTCCAAATCAGCTTTTATTTTTGATGGTAAGACTGTCCCTGCTCTGAGTGGGGTCTGAACAGACAATGGCACAGCTCCAGTCTGCCTACATGGCATTGTTTAATGTTTTTCAATTTCTTTAAAACTTCAACAGGTCACTCAAAATACCCCTTTCAACAAAACTAAGCAAATCCAACCTATCCAAAGCATCACAATGACTTAACCATAAAGGTGGAAGACGAAAACAGATTTACTGAGATGTGGACTTATTTTGTCCTCATTCCTGTAAACATCTGTTCCAAAATATGCAGCAGGAGTGCAAAATGAAAGATGCTACAGTGCAGTCTCTACACAACATAGAGAAGAAGGTTTAGATAAGATACCAGGAAAAAATTCTTACATGTGAGGGTGGAGAGGCCCTGGCACAGGTTGCCCAGACAGGCCGTGGATGCCCCATCCTTGGAAGTGTCCAAGGCCAGGTTGGACAGGGCTTGGAGCAGCCTGCTGTAGCGAAAGGGGTCCTTGCCCACGGCAGGGGAGTTGCAACCAGATCACCTTTAAGGTCCCATCCAACCCAAACTACTTTATGATTCTATGATTCTATGAGTCTAAGAAACTAGAAACAGAATAAATACTAAATAATGTGCTTCCATCTGCCATTCCAAGAAAACTTCATACACAAATAACCTCCACACCGTCCCACATTATTATGTGGGCATCAAATTTGACTCTAGTTCTGTATTTCCAACCCTCTGGGACAAAGCAGAAACATCTGCCTTTACTTCAGCTGCCACTCTAACAGTAAGTTTCAAGATAAATCACCCTCTATGAATAATTAATACTGCTTTCTCAGTTAGATCTGTGATTATTAAGTCATTATTTGTTTGTTTTCACTGATGATTAATCTGTTTTCCCTTCTCTCATTTAGTCATACAACTCTGAAGGAAAATTAAACCATCAGACAATTTGCAAATTCTGGTTAGAATTCAGCAGTCAGCTCTTAAGAGTTTTGTATTTTAAAATCTCCAGCTGGAAAGGTGTACAGACCAAAGGATATTCCGCAGTGGGGTTTCATGTGCAAAGAAACAGCCTTGGACTGGGAAACCCTGCAGCAGTGGGAGGTGTTGAGGTTGGTGCACTGAAGCCCAGAGAGACGGGCATCAGTCATCAGACACAATTTTTAATGAGGACCACACGAAGAAGGGTTGGGATAGGAAAGAAGCAGATTCCATGTCTTTACCAAACTATTTCCTCACACTTTTTGGGAACAGGAGATCTGAGTCTATAATTCTCAAAGCAGTCAAGGCAATCATCCCCCCAGCCATTCCAATCACCAACACCGTAGAAAGCCACCAGAATTTCTCACTGGGTTTGTCTCCTGTTGGACTGGTCTGTTAAATCAGCACAGGGAAGTCTCCAAGAGGCAAAGCTGCAACAAATTAGGTAGTAAAAATGCACAATGTAATTGAGGAAATAATGTGGAGGAAAACTTGGTAGTGAGGAGAGGAAACCGTTTTCAGAGAGATCAACTTAATCTGACTTGCCCAACGGCTAAACAAACGCTAGAGCCAAAACCCAGTACACAAATGGGAAGTGGAGAATGCACAAAGACTGTAGCAGCCCTTACTTACACCAATAAAAAATGTTCCTCAAACTGCACTGGAGGAAAGAGAAGGAAAGCGGGAGTTTGCAGGATCAGGCAGACACTGGGAATTTGACATCCCATCTGAAGTTCCTCTGAGCCCTGATACAGACCTGGAATAAACTGAGCAGAGATTTGTGGATGCTCTATATGCAATTAAAAACAAAACCTCTTCCTAGAGGTGACTTCTTGCAATTCTGGGATCAGAAAGGTCTTTGGACAGAAATGTTGCTGTGATGCTGAGGAGCATATTTAGAAGTCTTCACGTTCAGAAGGACATAAGCCTAATGCCACCTCATTGCCAAGCCAGTGGCAGCTAACGGAAGTAACAAAATAAGATCTGCTAAACAGCCAAACTACAAGTGAAAGGACTACTCTGACACACTGACATGTAAATAAAGATACTGGGAAGTAATTCAGTGGAAAAAACATTTGCTTTGCTTATTATCAGGGATATTGCCAGAAGCAAAATATACTCACATACTTTTAGTTTAATTTCAAAACTGATGTGAAAGTCACAGGTTATTAAAAACCCTGAATAGGAGACGCTGTTCTGACCAATCATTTCCTAAGCTTTATTCTCCACCATTCATTCCTGGTGTTTTTCAGGCCAGTATAATGAGTCATTCACTGGTTAAATCTGGAGACTGCGAGACTGAGCTTCCCACTATATTACTGTCTTATTTTGTAGCCTGAGGCGAAGTAATGATCTCTTCTCAGTCTGTCTATATGTAATATGCACATTATGCTTCTCACAGGGATATGATTCGTTCACTGATGACAAAAAACATTTTGGTGTTCTCAGAAAAACGGCCTCATAAATTCACAAGAGGTAAGCAACAGAGTGAAAACAACCGTCTTCTTACACCAGTGCAGATGGACAATTTAAAAGTTACAACAAACTTTTTACCTAGCGTTATACCATTCTGCAGCATCAAGTTCTCCAAGGTCTGTACTTAAAAAATATAAACTAAAAAAAAAAAAGGCATTCCCGAGTCATCTTCCACCCTTGTTAACATAATGTTGGCCAGAAGAGGAAAGTCAGAAGTTCATCCTGCCCTCAGAGAAAGATCCCCATTTGACTGTTTCAGGAATTCTAATCTGGAGCCAGAAGGGCTGAGATCTTCCACATCATCCCACAAATCCTGAGAGAGAATGGGAATGGCAAGACTTGAGCTCTGGCAGTGCAGGAGGACGGCAGAAGCCAAGAAAAACGAGGGAGACGCCGGAGAGCATAGGAGCACAAGCTGAACTGGAAAGCTGATATGGGAGAAGGAGTTCAGGAGAGCAACCAGATAAAATGGGGAAGACAGAATTTGCTTCTGGAGTTAAAGAGACTTGCTCATTTATTTTATCGAAATTCCACTGGAGCCTTTGTCAGCAATGCAGTTGCAGAGACCGATAATGATGCATTTCTTCAGACATGCACAGTATGAAAGAGGAGCTCCAGCAGTTCTGCAGGAGCATTTTGCAACACCTTCTTCTGTGAACTAGTCAGAAACTTCAGCTATGGAAGATGCTATCTGCTTACAGAGTCCTCTTTCTAGCTCATATTCGTTTGTTCTTAGATGCAAAGCATCATGTACAAATTGCACATTTTCATAGGCTTTGGCTCCCCCATACCATACCTACATTCTCCTTCCCTGTTTTTAAAAATCCTTTGGAATTATTCATGGTACAGTTCCTAGACTCAGTTATTGGGCAAAATTATCCTTCAATCCTCAACGTTTACTCCCTAGGAACAGACTGATTATTTAGAAGTCACAGGTATTCCCTTCAGAAGTGTCGAGGAATGTTTTGGAAGGAATTTTTTTTGTTCTAGTGTAAAGCAACTTGGCAGAAACATGGCTTTCCCTAATGAAGTCTTGGCTTATTTATCTATATTTATCTTGAACACAACACAGAAAAATTCTGTGAATTAACAAAACCAGTACATGTTTCTATGTAGCTACTTAGGCCTCTGTATGGAACAAGCCTGTAGGTGTATTTATGCAGCAAACAAATTACATATGTGGGCAGGCAATAGTAACAGTACCTTTTATCACATCTTATCTACATTTCCAGCATGTCAACAGCACACAAGTGAGAATCTTGAACAAAGGGGAAGATTTTACACTGAGACTTAGTCATGTAATTGACAACAAGAGCAACAAAGTTTATTTCCAGAAATGTTTTACCCTGAAGTATCCCAATTTAGATTTTGTTAACATGAATTGCACTGGATCTCAAATCCTAAAATGCTACACAGAGAGAGATGCAGTCAGGCAAGGCTACCTATAGTTATTAATTGCTTACAAATCCTGAATGACATGCAACCACAAGCAGGAAACTATAGCAAAAATGTGCCTTAAGACTCTTTCAGAGATTCATGAGAGTTTTAAACAGACAATAAAACAAGTCAGCAGCTAAACCTACCATCCACCAGCAGCAAGTCATTAGTTGCAAATAAAACACATCCACTTAACAAATAGGACTGGAATCACAAGTCATCCCAGCTTTGTATTAGGGAGACAGTATTAGCATCGACAAGACTCCCAAAATGAGCAAATTTAAAGGACGGGACCATTAAAATGTTAACCACTGCCTGTAGCTTTGCAAAAGTGTTCTCAACGCTGCTACCATCAAACAACTGCCACTTCAGACGGAGTGAAACGCCTAGGCCTTGTACTTTGTTTTAATTTGAACTGGATCTACAGCACAGGCTCTGTATATTCAATAAACTGGAGTCACAGATTAGCTCAAGCAGATAAACTGAACTCTCCAGATACCGCTCTGTATCAGCCAACAAAGTGCTGTTGAAAAGACGACACCTCCCCGACGCACACACACGGTTTTGCCCTGGTTTCCACACACCTCCCAAGGCGACTCAACCTGTCTGCAGCAACAACCCCAATATTTCAGTTGTTGCGAGGAGATTGAAACTGAGATTCCTAAACTGAAACTTCAGCTGTGTCAGGAATCGTTAATCCTTTCAGGCAGTAACCGGGAGCCAAATCCATTTTTGCGATGACAGACTGCAAATAAAAGGACCTGCAGGGCCATCAAACATGCCCGGGGCATCGCTGCAAAATGCAACGCAGGTATAGGAGGTCACAATGAGGTCACATTTCCATATTTCATAAGATTTGCCAAGTTTGAAATTAGAGGCAATCACACAATAAATCTCAAAACACGCCAAGAAGAAGATAAAAATTCCCCTTGGTTAACAAACAAATCAAGACAAGAATACACAAGTCTCAGATACAGCAGAAAGGAGAGCAGATAAAACCTCTCTCAGAAAAAAAAAAAATCAGAGAACGGTAATTATAGGCAAGTATTTTCATCTTCGCTACAGATACAGCTTTGACATTTCCACTCTCTCATAGAAACTATGTATTTAAAGTGAAAATATGAAAGTAGTAAAAGGCAACTGTCAACTGCTGCATGTTCATTGACTCTACGTCAATAAAGGCCAGCATGTCTCTACTTTGCAATTATTTTTAACCTATCTCTGCACAAGAAAGAGAGCCAGGGGAGAATTTAATGATAACAAAGTGTTTAGTAACTGCCTTGCATTGAATTTTACAAATTTTCAGCAAAGTGAATGTCACTAGATACCAAATTTACCAGCCTCCAGCTTCACGCCAAGGCACAACCAAAGAGGAGCATTAGCCCACTAGACTCCAAAAGATCTGCCTTCGTTTTCACTAACCAAAACCACCAATGGTAAAAAACATAAAAAAAACCCCTTCGTTTCTCCCAGGATCATTTGTCTAACAAACAAATTAGGTAGTATGTGAACAGCTAATTGTGAAAAGAGCAATCATGGGGAGGGGGGGGTGGGCAAGGAAAGGATGTCGTAGTGATTGTAAAATTGCAACAAAGACACAACCACTAAAGTAATTACAGCTGGTCTAAGCCCTAGCAAGAGTTCAACAGTCTAAGAAAGCAAAAGAGAATGCAAACCTGCAGGGGACTGCACAGGACTAGTGAGTATAAAAAGCATCAAGATCAATTAGGGAGGTTGAGGAAAACTAATACAAAGCAACACTCCAGTAGCTAGAACGGCAAAGTCCTATGCACCTTCACAGAAAATATCACCCATCAATCTAAACACTATTTTATCAGTCTGGGACCTAGAACTTACTTTCTTCCACAAAGACCATGACTACTTCTTCAGGCTGTGAAAGCTATAAACAAATAACTTATTTATTTGCAGTTGAGATCATGGATTAAGTGTTTGTGTAATTTTTTATCACGTTCTCTGCTGATTCCTTTTGTAGTCCAGTGGGTACAGAAAGAAACAAAAAACCATCCTGGACTCTTTCTTTTGAAAGAAATTTCTGTACTACCATCAAAATCCCCAGAGTTCCCAGTTCTCCCAATATAATAAATCAACCAGTGATGTTCATAAAATCCCTCTTTCATTAAGAAAGTTTGTGTATATACACATCATGAAGTCAAGAACTCAGAATAAATTCCTCCATCCCTTATACCATGTGCATATCTCACATACTTGCACTGAGTTTCCTTCCCATAAGAGTGAGAGATGAGAGATAATGGGACTAAGCAACATCTGGCAAGCCTGAAAAGAACAAGCCATTACTGTCTTGTCTCTTCACAAAGCCATACCCTCCCTTTCTCTGTCACTCCTTTCAGCCAATGCCCATTTACCTAAATCTCATTCAATTATAAAAGAAAATAATTGTAGAGCTGAGATCCCTTCAGTTTCTTCAATTCTTTTTTGACAGTCTTTCAATTTTTGGTTTATTTATGTACTGAGGACAGGAGCTGCCTATTAATGTGTGCTCACTCTGTGCTGCTGCCTGGTACCATTCTGGCAGAGGGAACAACTCAACAGTGACAACCACATGGATTAAGCCGAATACTGCCTATACAGAAAGCTTCGAAAAGATGGTGTTAAAAACTGCTTTGGGCATGCAGAAATAGTAGAATGAAAATAATTTCCTGATATGAAAGAAACTGTTTTAAAAGGGATAATGGACTCCCTGTGTTAGAAGATAAGAACAACCTCCGGCAGCAAAACCTCGAATAAATTCTTAGAGAAGTACAACTAATTTCATTATATCTTGAGAAGAGAACATACCTATCAGTGTATTATTTTACTCATACTTTTCCTATGCTACAAAATGTTTGATGAATAAAAAGGGTTACAGCAGCTTATTATTATTAAAATATGATGACTGTGCCTGTGTCTCCCCAAGCAGCACAAAACTCCAAACTCATATCCTCTGAAAAATCTTTTCATTTTTATAAGCCATCTGTCAACAGGCCATTTCTTCTCTGCCTTCCCTTTGATCATACAGTCCTAATTTTCTCAATGTGGCAATTAATCTCTTTTCCCCTCTGATTTTTATATAAAGATATTAGAAAACCCTCTGAAGCCTTCACATTGTACACTCAGCTAATACATGCAGCCTTGTATTCCTATAATTATCCCTTTTTTTCCCCCCTCCTTTCTCCCTTCTCCCTTTCACATGCCATCCAGCATATACCGTTTCAATAGGACCACGTGATCTTTTCGTGCTTGCTGAGTACCTATCCAGGGTGCTACAAGCTGTCCTGTACCAGATATAATCACCACCACCCACAACTCTGTTCCTCAAATTACCAGGAGAAATCTCCAGGCTCTTTTTCCTCTGGCAAACTACACATTGGTATCATGTCTCCCGTTCATGCAGCACACTCTGCTAAGGAAGTGAATGGTGTAGATGTCAGGCAGAAATAGTGTGTGCTTGAAATTCTTCACTACTACAGCAGATTGTCTTATGCTCACATTAGGTCTTATCTCCTTTAATAATAAAAAAAATAATAATAAAAAAAACCCCTTTCCTAGAATGAATCTTTTGAAGAATAGCTATTGAGACAGTCTTTGGGAAAATAAAATGATTCACTTAAAGAGAAGTAGAACATTTAACATGATTGGACACATCAGCCTTTCCTCGAGTATTCATTTCATGCGCAAAATCCTTTTGATGCTTTATACCTTTAGTGTCACAATAAAAAAATCTTCTTATTACTGAAGAGCGATAAGAGAGTAAACAGCAGCTGTGTGATAGCACTGATGTAGCAGAACATATCCCCGCGAGGATTCTTGACCTTTCAGCCTCGGTTTTCAATGCTGCAGCTAAAAATATCTTTCCTCCACTGACAAATATTACAGCTCCATGCTGCAGAATAGCAATGAGGAGCTTTATGCTTTAATGGCTTTACTATAAATAGAATCTCTTCAATGCTAAAAGCTCTTCATTAAAAGGATTAGTGACTACAACACACAACAGGAACAACCGATACCAAACCTCGGGCTTTGTAGCACAAGCTGATTTTAAATTTACTAGATTTAAGGTTTCTAAAGTAACTGTGTAACTTGGCAAGTAAAGTAGAATGAAAAAGGACTCCCTCCCCCCTTCCATGCAACATTTTGGAGAGCTGTCTTTGATATAAAATTAATAGTTTGAGGAATCGGCTTCCTAGTACTCTCATTTTCTCCAGTTCAATGCCAAATTGACTGTATAATGCAATGTCAAAATGAAGAACAAAGTCACAACAAAACTGATGTCAGGACTTGAGCATAACAAATGATCAGTTTTCTGCCGGAGCAGAAAAATTTCCTGCCCTGCTTGGTTTAAGATGGGGCCACAAATCCTGCCAGGGCTGGGCTGTGGCTCTGCAACGCTCAGCTATGCTGCAAACGAGTCACATTTGGGGACTGAGGTAGGAGGGGGACAAAGTCAGGGACAACAAGATCAGCAGAATGGGAATCCCACTTACCACTTCAGAATAAATAATAAATGCAGCCTCAGGAAGTTACTTTGAGAAACACTGGCAAATACGCTGTTAGACTGATGTCTCACAAACACCATGCCATGGGAAAAAGACCAGAGACAAGATGCAATTAAAGCAGAAATAAGGCACATTTTTAAAGTGATGAGTTATCCTCTCATGGCACCAGTGAAAGACTGAGCAGGAAGTCAGAAGCTTCAAGGGAAAAGATAAACATTACTTGCCAAATGTGAGATAAATTGACCATCTACAAATATTAGAAAATACAAGCTTGTCGAATACTCTGCTAACAAAATCATGTCTCAGGCACTCAGAGATTTTTAAACTTCTCTGATACAAATCATGGGGTGTGTGCAGTCAATCAATGAAATGCAATCCCCTCCCGGAGTAATTGGGTTGGAAGACACACAGTAACCCAGTACATCCAAACTTTTCCATCCTCAGAGGCAGTTTACAAGCTCCCACCTTAGCCTGGACTACCAGGCCACCTTTCCATGAACCGAGTATGCCAAGTAACAATCAGCCCATAAATGGGCTACTACATATTCTAAGTACCACTCAGCCCTGGGCCCATACAAGCAAGACTTCAGGTTCCAACGGGAGGGAACTTCCCGAAGTATCTTCATAGATATGAACACATTATCCCAAAACACACCACCAAACAGAAAGTGATCAGCGAATATGCATGGAAAGGGTGTATCAAGCCTTCAAATCACTGAGGTTGTTAAAGAAAGGAACATCTTTCTATGGAGCCATTCTATATTTTTAATTGACAATCCCATTGCCCATGAATGAATTCCACTCATGGGACTCTGTTTTTTTTTTTCCCCCTGAGGTTCTGCAAATACGTTTTTGCTTCAGCACTATTAATTTCTTTGAATCAAAGCAGATGTGGTAATGTTATTCTTTTTTTTTTCATAAAAGACATAGTTTTGATTAGTTGGACTAATGGGACATTAAGCTGTATTCTAGGTTTTCCTCTTCTATATTTGCTTATTGTTAGAGAACAGAAATTTTATCAAACATAAACCAAATTTAGATTACCAAAATAATGAAGGATGGCTTCCTTCATCCCCGCCCCCTGACATTTAAACAAATGGAAAATTTTGATTGCCTACAAAAATTCATAATAGGAGAACTGCATACTGTTTTTTCATTTTAAATTAGAGGATTTGCTACTAACATGCCATATGCTGTGTGATATGTTTAACAGAATGTTACACTTCTAATTGCATACCAATCAAGGGCTCGTATTTTCCAACAATTAGCAGAGTAAAGTATAAATTTCCTGGTGTCGTTGGTGCTTTCAGGCATCCAGCAGAGCCTTGCTATATTTTAATCCACACATCTCCCAAATCACAAATATCATTTGGCTTCAGTAAGAGACCTCCAGATAAGACTGAAAAGGAGAGGATGGAGAGACAGGAGAAAGGAAGATGCATTTCTACTGACAGCACCACGCTTGTGTCTTCCCAGGATTGCCCACATAAGTTCTAGAATATTCAACACCAAAAATGGGGTAGGGATCTCCGCTGGGGTTTTATGGAGTCAGCTGGAAAAATCAGGAAACAGCTCTCCAGGTAGATCTCAGCAGCTTCCACTTTTTTAGGAAGCAGAAAGTATCCAACCCTGATTTTCACCACACAGTTTTCAAAAGTTTTAAAGACATTTGATGCTGACTATGGCTCATTTTTGACTTGTGTCTACTAACTTACTTGCTCGTATTCAAATTTCAATAACAATGATGAGTCTTCCCATCATATCATTTATTATTTATGATAGAGCAGGAGTGAGCTACTTAATGAATAGCAAGATGACTTGGATTCACTTTAATCCCTGTTTCAAAACAGAAAGAATCTCCAGTGACTTTTCTCCCAGACATTATTACATATGAGTCAAATTTTACTGAGTAAAATATTTACTTGTGTTTCTTCCAGTGTTTGCAAACTTTATTGAATTCAGTTTGCCATCAGAATATGAAGTAATGATAGTTAAAGACTAATCACAAATCACTGCTTATAAAGATACTGTGCTATTAATTGCCAGACACAAGGTATTCAAACTTAATTTCTAGTGAAATGCTCAGGGCAATTCTACTTTAGCACTGGAAATACTTGAACTGCACTTCCATCCCCTGTTTCATAAGTGCATCAGAAAACCCCTTCCTGCAGCCTCCTCTCTAGATTTTAGCATGTCAGGAAAGGCAGAAGAGTCATCACTGCAGTATTTCAATTTAAACCTCCATCCCAAAGGTAGTTCAAAAACTTCATTACTGCAAGTTTGTGTATGGTATTACCCAATGGTATCCAAAAGATACTGGCATATGGGAATATGCATTTTCTTAGCATGAGCTTCCATGAATGAAAAAAATAACTGAACATTCAAAGGTCACATTTGGAATATGTGCAACTGAGCAATGTCCACTACCCCTACAGAACAGAGTGAGTTTATAATTAGAAAAGTAAACTATAATATGAGATAACTGAAGGCACACCCAACCTGCTTCCAAAGTCCAAGGGAGCAATATTTTAGTATCTATGGACAACAAAATGTGTATAAAATGTAGTTCCTGGGCTAAATAACATCTCTGTTTTTCTGCAATTTTTTGGTCCCTTCATTTTTAAATTTAGACATGTAACTATTTTCTCCTGAGTTCATATCATGAAACCATCCAACTTAATTTGACTAAAGGTTTCCTGACTGTTATAGCACTCTGTGGCAAACAAACAGCTGCACATCTGAAACTCCAGATGAATGACAGAGGTAAATGCCATCTGTGGTATTTTACATAAATTAGGTAAAACAACTGGATTGTTAATAAGTTGCCAGCACCAACGGAATGCAAAAGACACTTTAAAGGAGAACAAGAAGGATTCAGAATGATGATAGAAAGAGTTGTTCATAATCTCACCCAATACTTTGCCTAAGAAACATTTTATTACAAGAACGGGAGGGAACCTGTGCAGTTAATTCTGCATGATGATCAAGTTGCTGGGTTTTTTTTTACTCTCTCAAAATAACAGAAGAATTTCATTGTCTGCCACCATGCCTTCTGAAGAACAGCTTCAACATTTTCATCACCAACCTCTGTGACAAGCTGCCTCCCCTATCAGACATGTGTCACTGCATGTCACAGTCCTGTCCCCTCTGCTCGTTTTTCCTTGTCTGAATCATGCACAGCTTTCTCAACAGATCCCCTGTACAAAACCATGTGCTGTGACAGCCAGAAAGCCAAAACAATTCCTCACAAGCCAACAATCCTGTACTGCTGTATTTCCATTCCGTGACTTGTGTCATCCCAGCATGTTTTTTACCTTTGAGGAGTATGTATTGGTGGTGCAGGGATTTCTGAGTATTACTGATCCCGAAAGACTGCATGAACTCCACTACAACCTTCCCAAAAATGTGATTATTGTGTAATAAAAACTAACCTAAGCTTGAAATTCACCAGTATGTCTGGGGTTCCAAACAACTGCTGAATTTCCAGCCAGTAAGGCCTCACACTGCTTCATTACACTATTGGTCATGGTGCTGAGTACCTAAAACTTGCTATTTAATCTAAAATTAACTTCTAAAAGTTTTAGTGGCTTAATTGTTTTGCATTTACCTAAAGTGACTACATTATTAACCATCTTAGACGTTCAAGGTCCTATGAGAGACACATTAGAGAGACAGCAGCAACTTGCTGAACACTGTGTTGCAGCCAGGCACCAACAACACTCACACTGGTCTTAACACATAAACTTTGATACGAGCCAGAAGGTTTAACAACTTGGGTTTACTCCATCATTGCCTGTTTCAAACTCATGTTTGTGAGAAGGCAGATTGGTTTCAGTAGCTTATATCACGTTCTGTCAAATACTGAATATTCACTATAACTTTGGTGGTTAATAAAGGACAACAGAGAGTCTTGGGAATGAAAGCACAGATTCACTTTAAGGTAGAGATCATTAAGGATCCGTGTCAGAACAATGCTACTGAAGATCTAAGCTTGTCAACCAGATCTAAGAAAACAAAAAACACACTTTACACCAAACACAGACAAAGGCTATTGAGATAATTGTGGGGTGGCAAATAAAATAAAAAAAAAACGTGCTATCAAAGAGACTGGGAGAGTTAGTCCTGACTGCTGTCTGGAGATGCACAAAAGAAAGAGCAAGAGTGATAAAAGGCAAACATCAGAGACTGAGAAAAGCTATTTAAACTAAAGAACAATATTGACATGAGAACAAAAGGGCTGGAAATGAGTCACAAATAAATTTAATCTTGAAATTCCTGTTCGCAGCAAGGATCTCAGACGGAGCTCAATAAGTTTACAAAAGGCTCTCCAAACAAAATTATATTGAGACACCTTCTGCAGTCAACTTCTGAATTAAATAACATAAAGATGTACATTTCATGTGATGAGATTAATTTAAAGCAATATTCAGACAATACAGAGCACTATCTACCAAGCACCCATGAACAAGAAATAATTTCCTTCAAATACAACTGAAATATTTAACAAAATAGCTCATAATTAGTGAACGGTGAGTGCACTGATGATTAATACCTTCATTAGGAACAGATGTTCAGAAACCCACTGGTTGACCCAGAAAGTTTTACAAAATTAGAGTCACTAGGAAAGCAGAAGAGGTCATTTTGACTCTTTAACAGGCAAAGTTCAGGATGTTCACTACAACTGATAACTGTTCACTGATCTTATTTTCATCCCAGTCTCAAAACTTAGGTGATGTTTCTCACTCATTTTTCATTTTCTTTGCTTCACAACCACTATTTGGCTATTGACTAGTGAGAGAAACCTGGATGTTTTCTTTCTGGAAGTGAAGCATACATGAGAAAAACTGTGACAGCAAAACAACAGGTGATGCAGCTTTGGGGAGTTAAAAACCATGAAGAAGCTCACTAGGCAGGACAGTGTGGACACTCATCCTTGTGGGGTCATCTCCTGTTTTGAGGGGCTTATACATGGGCCTAAATTTCTGGGCGCAGTGAAGGAGCTGTAAATATGTCTCATTTCAAACAAGGGTTCTGAATTCAAGTGATCCAACGTGCAAAGCCATGTTTTACTGTCTACCAGTCTGAGTTCTGAGCAGGGCAAAGCCCAAGCCAAGAAACCCTGACAGATCTGAGCTCTGATCCCCCTGCTCAGCAGTGCTCCAGCTGGAGTCTGGAGTTTGTGTGCAGCATCAAACCAACTCTGAGACTTCATGTCCTGCTAGAACAAATTTGTTAAATGCTCCCACAGCTTGGAGCACTGTTGGAAGGCTTCCAACCAGAACCATTTGAGGCTCATGGCACCTGCTGCTGCTCTGAAGTTTCTGATTTATGGTCTCCAATGCTTCTAATACCTGGGTTTTTCCTTTAACTCGAACAACCCAACCCCATCCTTCACTCAGAAAACTGACAGTTGACTCTCAACAAAGCACAGAAATGTAATTACCCTTAACACTGCTTTTAATTATTGAGGATTGCTGCTGCTGCCGTTTCTCCTTTCCTGAAGTTTTCACATGGGGCTACCAATTATTTCTCTGTGTAATTCCAGATACTGCCGAGACATTTTACCCTTTCTATATCCTACTACCATTTTTAATTAAGATTCTTCCTTATTTCATCTCATGTGTCTGGCCTTGATGGAGAAATTCTGTAACAGCTCTGTAGGTGTTTGATATTATTGAGCCATATGACACCATACAAAATGTAATGAGTAATAAAAACCAACCTGAGTATCACTTGATGAAAGTCCTTTTGTACAAAGCCATCCTACAGAACACATTTGCTCAGCTCCTCTTTTATATCCTAAGATGGAAAAAAAAAATAGCCCTTTTCCTTCTGTAACTTCTAATGTATTGATAGGTAATCAGAAATGTTACTGAAGTAAGCCTGAATTTCTGCCTAGTAAGAAACAGACATGAAATAAAAAGTTTAAGCTCCTTATTGAGTATACAGTCTGAGTAAATACACAGAATCACAGCTCAGGAAAGGTTTTGTTTGACTGGTTTCCTTTGTAAAACAAAATCCATTAATGATTCAAATAACCAAGTGAAATTAAATTTTATGATTGCTTAATCCAAAGGTCTGGGATAGAAAATATATTTAAAAATCCCCAAAAGTAAAATCTAGTTCTTATATTGTTTTACTGAGGGAACAATGGGGATATGTGACAGGCTAAGAAAAATCAAAAAATGGAGGGAAAAAAATCTCTTATGTTAAAAAATAGACAATTAGCTATCAAATTTGAGAAAGAGAGACTAAAAAGGAGAAAATGAGAGAACATGAAAGAGAGCACTTCAGTCAAAGTGTGTGTTTCTTCATACAAATCTGTCTGTTCTGGTCTCTGCTTGTACTCTTGAGGTTTTGACAGTTGGAAGCTATTAATTTCAGAATTACAAGGCTTATTGAGCTGGATTTATGTTCTTTGCAGTTGTTAATTCACTTCTGCTTCCTTGATGAAATAAAAGACTACTTCAGAATGAACAGTGAAAATGAAACCTACTTCCCTCCCCTCAAAACATCTGTTTGCCTGAGAACTTCTACTGATGGTAGGTCACACTGGCCTTAACCAATGAGTCAAAATACACGGGGTGGGGGAAGAACACGTGCAAATACTTGAAAAATTTTGCTTTAAGTAAAATACAAAACTAAAGCAGAAGCGTTCAATTCATCTTAATTAAGTACAAACTTTAAGCTACAGCAGAGAACATGTGCACTTCTACTGAGAAGACATCGTGGTCCAGTGAAATGACACAGTTTATTAGTAAAAGAGAGTCTGATCCCAAGTACAACACAGCCAGTGAAACGACTGCCTCATTTATGGTATCCAAGGCCTCCAGTTCCAAGTATATGTGTTATTTTTTCCTGTGAAATAAAACAGAAGCTGAAAAATGTCAGAACCCAGAGAAAGCAAGCTCAGTGTGAGCATTATGGACTCCCTTCTTGTTTCCTGCCCCAAAACCAATCACACGATAAGCCTCTGCTACTCAGGCTGTTCAGAGTATTCCTCCACCACAATTAGCATATTTTCCATTTCTCATTCTCTACACATTTAACTGTACAATTCATTTAATTGCTGGGCAATTAAAATCTTGCCTGATCAAAGCATTTTTCTCGACTCTCTTGTTAATACATACATCTTCTGATCTCCTTTCCATTTTTTTAATTGTCCACAAGCTGAAGCATATTTTTTCTGAATTTTTATTCAAGTGGTATCTTCTGTATCCATCAAAGTAATAGAAATTTATTTCTCTGCAGATTCACTGATAGTTTTTCACCAACTACTTTACTAGACAGCTTTTTTGTCTTTTCAATCTTCTTCCTTACAATTATCTTTACACAGCTCTTTTTGAACACATTGTCATAATTATTCTGGTTGCTTTTCAATTTTTAATTTGGATGTTCAATTAATCTATTACTCAATTTACTTCTAACAATGCCTAGAAAATTAAGTACCTTGAATAACCGCGTAACGATTTATCATCATTATGGTGTTCCTCAATCACCTGTTATGGCTTCACTGAAATGTCATAAGCAATAATCCTGTAAAGATGTAAACTATTCACAGCTGCTCTTTTTTTTTCCTTAAAAATACAATGGTTTTGTAAATGAAATATTGAAAATAAAGTCCCATTTCAGCAGTTTTTCTCCCCTCCTTGAGACCCCGGTCCTTTGATGGATTCCTGGAGATCAGTCAACTCTTGATTTTGCTAATTAAAGAAATGCAGCTCAGACATACTGAAACTCCAAGCAAGCAAATCTGGAGATGTCCTAAGAAGTGAACCCCGAACTCACCTGCAAAATTTATTCAGCTTTGGAGAATTGATTGAGCTTTATTCAGTGCAGTATCTCCACAGCATAAACCTGGCAATAAGTCTTCATTCCTTGATCACCTCCAAAACTTTACATTTTCCTATTCTGGTTTGATTTGAGCTCTTCAGTAAGAAGTTTCCTAAGGGAGGTTTCACTAGAGGCTTGGACAAACATCACAAACCATCGCTGAATTACTCTGGTAGCTCAGAGACTCTTAAATAATTTCCAATCACTTCAGACAGCAGATCTGAACTTGCAGCAGATTTCTTTGTTACTACTCTCAGAACAACATTCTTTTCTGAACTACATTTCATCCACTTCATTTATGGTACTTTGGTTTTCGAGATTATTGCAAGATTATAAGAAATATGGAGGGATGTTTTTTGACCAAGGACTGCAGTGACAGGATGAGGGGCAAGGGTTTCAAACTGAAGATTATAGGTTTAGGTTGGACTTAAGGAAAAAAATTCTTTACCATGAGGGTAGCGAGACAGTTGAACAGGTTGTCCAGAAAATCTGTGGATGTCCCGTCATTGGAAGTGTTCTGGGTCAGATGGGATGGGACTTTGAGCAACATAATCTAGAGTCCCAGATGTCCCTGCCCAGGCAGGGGTTTGGACTAGATGATCTTTGAACACCCCTTCCAACCCAAACCATTCTGTGATTCTGTGTAGTAGCCTCATCTCCTTTTAGAGAGATGCTGGTGCTTATCTTTTAGCCATCGGAACATTTTAACAGTTTATTCCTCCTCCTCCTCCTCTGATCTGCTTTCCTTTTGTCTATTTATTTTTAAAGCAAAAATCAGTAATGATTCACACTGGTGAGTCCTAGACCAATACTCAGACTTCTCCATTAGCATTCATTACCTCATTTTCCCTTCTGCATCTTCTCACTGCTTCCTTAGAAGTGCCGGACCTGCAGCTTCAGCTGCCAGTTCTTTCAGAAATCTGGTATGAAGTAACCACTGGCCCTCCACTCAACCTCTCTCAAGCTGTCTGTCTTCAACAAGAGATTTTGTTAATTCATTGTCACTTTAGGGTGCTCTCTTTATTCTTAGCATCTTTTCTTTGAAATTTGACATACCGATTTTGCTATGTCGAAAACCTTTTCTCTACAAGCTTTTTTTCTTTCCAGTTTTGAGTAACCAAGGCTTCTGTAGGAATTAGAAACAATACCAGATTCCAAACATATCACAAAATAGTGTATTTTGACATGCAAGACCATTACTCGTGTGCCAGATGCCCCAGTTTCATCAAATTACTCCATTTTTTCCTATGTACTACCCCAGTCCCTCAACACTTCCCAGGAACTGAAGCATGTTGCTTGTTTGACACTGCCAAAATATCCTCCAAAACAGCCCGCACACAAGCTGTTAAGATATGAAAGTGTTCCCACCTCTCTTGGATCTTAAAAACAAAAATGAAAAAACTGAAGATTCTTCTAAATGGATAAGAAAGGTCAGTTACCTCGCAAAATCCATTTACCACCAGATTGTTTCTCAGTTTCAGTCCTCCTGTGAATCAGATTGTGATTTTCTACCTCACAGACAGCCTACTGTTGAGATTTTCTGGCTAACACTTTTGGTATCATCTTTCTAATTATGATAATGGCCAGACTACTGTAATTCTAAAATAGAAATAATTAAAGAATATTTTAGTTTGATGAATGAACACAATAACACTCATCATTTTTCTCAAGGGCAGACCTTTATATACCCTGCTGATCTCTTCGTATCGCCAAGCTTGTATCTATATAATATAAATGGTCCTGTCTAGGGCCTAGGAAGGGTCTGTTTATTAAAAGAGAAGGTAAAACTACTTCCTTACAGTTCCCCATTAAAACTAGTCTTTGAATAAACATCCAAGACAGCCTTGGAATTTCAGGAATGAGAGAAGAGCAGTACCGTAGGATTGCCCTGACTAAAGTAAATGGTCATGTGTGCAGAGATCCAGCTCGGCTGGTGTTAACTAAATCCGTGGGAGCAACAAGTTATCAGGGAGTCAAGCTGGCAACCAAAACACAGGCTTGGAGGTGTTCCTCACCTACTCATTGAAAGATGCTTTAAGTTATTTTCCTCTGTATTCAGGACGATGCTGCAATCTATAAGGGTTAATCACAGAAATTATTGTCTAAGGTCAGGCTGGAAAGTGAAAAATAAAATGGGTGTGTAGTTCAGTAATTACTTTTGAGACCAGTAATCCGTGAAAATTGATTCTGATTTGGTCCTCTCTAAAACATGCAATAAATTATTAAGATAATTTATTTATAAAGTTCTGCTTCCATAAGATGTTTGTGAAACTTAACTGGACCGAACTTCCAAATAAGCTGTCAAGAACCATATGTTCATAAAACACTTTGAAATACTTCTACATCTGCTTCTCCTGTTGATTCCAGCTACCTTTGAGGGACAACTTAAAACCACCTTCACTTTTGAGGTTTTTAGTTCTAAGTACAACATGCCAACATGATGTAGGTAGACACACCCTTTACTGTGAATCCACAACCAGATGTGTAGCATTCTCTACCCATAAGTAAATAATCAAGAGTTTGGCTACTGACCATCATTTTTCTTATTTATGATCTGAGCAGAATTCAGCAGCAGTGATTTTAGTTCTCCCTGTAATCACATACTAGGAAAAAAATCCACTGCATTGTGAAAAGGCATCCATGATTTATTTAAACATTCTAAACCATCTTGAAAATCGTATTTTTTATAAAGAAAGAAGGGAAGAATTAGTGAAATGAGTGAATGAAATAAAAGCATGAATGAAAGCAAAAAGCTGTTTCTGGACTTATTCCATGGTGAAGCTTGACAAATGCAAGTTTCTTGGAACATTTTTGTTAGTAATACCAGAGTTCATGTATAATCATTGATTTTCAGTTACTGAGTTTCTATAGAGAAAGAAAAGCATTTGCTTGATATATTAAAACCTCCAGCACTTTTCAGTGTCTCCAGTTCTAAATTCCTAAACCAAATTTCCATAATAAATCTTCACTCCTCATATGAGGATCATCAGGAAAAAATGTCTATGCCTTGTGGTTGCAGGCAGTGAAAGGAAGTAATGTTTGGTTTGCTTTATGGAGGAGAATTCACAATAAGTTTCTCTTGTGAAATTTGCTTACAGCATTCAAAGCGTCAGGAACCTCTCGCTTCAGAGGAACTTCTCATCTGAATGTAGGAATATCCCAAGTCTGGCCTGTTCCAGGTCCAATCAACAGCCTATTTCAAGTTCAGCCTAGAAGGTTTCGTGCATGCATTTGTACCTATGATAAATTTGCTACGAAAACCAGAAAACACCATCAAACTGGAGGGTGTTCGCTCCTGGAATTTTGCTTCCTTGCAAAACTTAGGGACATAAATCAAATAAAGGTTGAAAAAAATATTGCACAGGCACCAACTGCAAACACCACCGTCTGATCCTTTTCAAATCAAACCACGGAGCTTGCTCAACACACGCCTCTGAAGGGTCTTGGTTCTCCTCATTAAACTTTGCAGGCCGTGTTTCCTTGATTTGATCATATTAATGTATTCACCTTAAAACCACATCGGTGCCTGCATTTGGTTTGTTGCCCAGCAGTAAAGAGAAAATATGTCATAAATTTTAGAGAACATTGAACTTGGTGGTGGTTCAGCAAGATTATGTTTTTCAATTACCTGTGATTTACTAACCTGCCTAACAGACAACTTCATTTTACAGAGATGTCCTAAATCTTAAAATCAATTTTAACAACACATTAAGAACTCTCGCTCTAGCCTTTGATTTATTTTCCGGGTTTTGATTCCTCATGTCTTAAATACTTTTCCCTTCCCCAGTCATTTAATATCTCATTTTTTCCCCCTCTATCTGACAACTTTCAAAGGTAACTTCTTACCCTCAGACCAAAATTTCAATGTCACCAACTTTTAATTCTACTCTTTGCCTTGCATTTAATCAAAAAAGGACAGGATTGTCAAATTTACATGAAAAATTATTTCAATATACTTTTGTAGTTTTAGAGATGTAATATTAACTATTATATGAATTAAATATGCCAAATTTAAAAGGAATTTTAAAGTCCAGATTCTACAAATTTGAATAAGAGCCAGTCATTTTTTTAATCAAAACCATGTTAAATATTCATTCATGCTTCACTGTGAGCATTATAACAAAGTAAACCCTTCAATGTAACCATCAATATAGCAAAATCCTTGAGTAACCATGGAAAAATTGTTATTGCATAAAACTAAGCTGCATTTTTAGCCAATATATGCAAAGACCATATTACAATGATAGCTAGTAGGAAAGAGTTCACACTAAAATACTTAGTTATTATTAATATACAGATAAATCTCAAAGCAAAGTCAGGTTGTGACTACAACAGTGTGATGACTAAAAAAAAAATCTGATTGATACTACATTATTACAGTATTTTTAAAGTATCTTACCAGTGACAGTTGTGCAAAATATTAGACAATGCAGGATGACAACAGAAAATGTGTAGACTGTTCCCTTACTAATTTTATATATTTTATACATAATATTTCAAATATTTATATATAATCATATATATTTATATAATATTTTTATGTAGTAGTTCTCTTGAAGTAGAAATATTAACAGTCAGAGAATAAGATCACTTGCATACACTGATGTCATTAGTGGTACTCAGATCACTACCCCGAAAAGAGCTGACTCTTACAAGACAGTTAAAGGTCAATCACTTCAAAATATAAAGGGAAAAAAACCACAGGGAAAACAAAAGTCACATAACATTGTAGATAATTTGAAACTCATAACATTTTTCCATGCCTGTAAGAGTTGAACAGGAAATATATTCTGGCACCAAAAGAGAATTTAAACTCCAAAAGACAGTTATGTCACATTGTCTAAATACATGTGTACAGACACACCCTTGGTTGTCCAGACATTCCCACAACTACTTATTACTCCCATCTACCAAACTAATAGCAACGACCTTTTAATTCCTCCTCCATCCCACACATTAATAAAACCAAAATCATCCTGTGGCAGAGAGTCTGGAGGTATGGTAGTAGCTTTTCTCGCAGGATGACTACAGGTAGGGCTATAACACTAGCAAAGGTTGAACTGCTGAATGTTCAAAATTATGTTTAATTTAAAGAAGTTAAAATTTCTCCATTGCCTTTAATTTTCAATGTTTGCTTTTGTTTTCAAGTAAAATCAGGCACTTAATTGAAATGTCCTTTTCACTAACCTCCGCAGTGAGCTACAACTTCTACATGGACAAACTTGGTATGTTATACAAAACAGATAATGTTCAATAGCAACTTAAGATGGAGAAAAATTAGACAAAAATTTCAGGTAAACATCTGCAAAACTGAACTGTCATAAGGAAACATGATACATAAGTTGTGGCAAACCAAGTATTTGATATCCCACAGGCTGTACCTTTCCCTGCTTCATTTAATGTAGAAAATTAACATGTACAACGCCATCAGTCAAGAGACTGTGCTGCAAAAGATTTTGCAGTTATGAAGCAGAGAATATCACAGAGTTTTGGACGAAAACTGAAGTACCCGGGACTCTTAAACTGAATTAATCAACAGCCTGAGAAATAACCAGGTCCACAGGCAATCAGGTTTTATTGGAAAGCAGTGTTATGTTCATGTTTGTCAGCAAGTTCATCAAAGAATGTCACCATTCAGGCAGGAATGCCAGGTACAATCCTATGATTCAAAAAGCCTCCTTTACTAAGAAAATAGTGGAATTAGGTATAAAATGAAAAGAAGAAAACCAACTATATAGGGAAAGAAGAAAACCACGTTTTTCATCCCTAAGGCGATGTGTGCCAAAGGAAGTGCCAAAGGAAAGTTTTCAGCCCAAGGTACAAACATGCCCAGTGGTTGATGCTATTCTGCAGACCTAAGAACTGACCTCTTTGAGCTCACAACACACACCTGCCACAGACCTCATGTTTTACTGATGAGGATCAGAGCAATCATGGCCAAACCCAGTAGGTGATACGAGCAAATGTTACCAAATCCTTGAATCCTCTGAAAAACTGAGGCCAGATAAGTGTGATTTCAGAGACAGCTGATTATGGTTAAAGATCAACATTCTTACAACAAACAACTTTACACCATTTTTAGTCTTCCAATCTATAAACAAAGTGCTCACAGGTTTTAACACATGAGTTGAGGAAGGTCCACGTGGTTGAAAAAAACCCAGGCACTTCAAAGGGTACACAAATACTGGAGTTTGGGGTCATTTTAGTTTTATTAGTAACACAGACAAAACTGATGGATCACTGTTCCTTAAAATTGATCCTTTCTAGGTCATCGAAGTATTAAAATACAGCGCATAGAGTTAAATTTGTTTTGAAAGCCACAGCTTTGGAAATTTTCTGATGACCTGGGGACTTTCTCTGAAACTTGTAACTGACATAGAATTGTTGGGGATGAAACACTTCATATTCCAAAGCCTCTTAACAAGTCTTGCTGAGAACCTCAGAGAGAAGTCACATCACTATGATTCTTCAAAATTAAATTAATTCAATTTTTCATTGTTGGAATATCATTCTAAAGGCACAATAAATACTTCTTCCACACTACCCAGAGTAACAACTTTTTCTGTACCTAAAAAGTTAGTAATGCAAATTTCTAGATCATAACAAGGCATATAACACAAAGTACATTACCTTTCCATTAAAAAAAAAAAGTAGAGAAATTATTTTAAAACCACACACTGCCAGGCAAATGGAAAATTTAAGCATCAGCCACCTCTCGTACATGACAACTAGGACTGCAAATTACAGGAAAAAGTGCACAGTCAGGTTTCATATCTACTATCACTGAACAGTGGCACTTAAAATAAAATAGATACCAATTCTACGTTTATCTGCAGCTAAGTAAAATATCTAAAGGAAAATAAAATTCCTATCAAATTCTCCTGTATCATAGATTGTCAGTAAATGAAAACATTATCATTCTCGTGCTGCTAAAAATTACAAGCCAGTGCATCTTCTAAAAAGATCATCAATTGATTTTGACACTACTCACCCCACTGGAGAGGAGCCAACTGTAGGTGCTCCAGGACCAACTGATTAAGAACTCCTTCCACACTTGCTTCCCCTTCACGCTTCAAGGAAGGGTAAATTAGAATTAAGGAAAATTTTGTTTCAGAGAGAAAAAGGGCATGTGATATGTACAACTTTTACTATTGCAAATCAAAACCTCAGGCGAGTGATTCTTTAAAGGTTAATGTTGCATATGGTTAACTAACCCATGAACCGACCAACAATAAAAAGTACAGCAGTTGATAACTTCAGGATACAGGTATTTAATTCCACTGAGGAGTGTTAAATCAAAGGTAAAATACACCTGAACCATAATAAAACATGAGCGTAAAATAGTCTGGAAGCTGTAAAAATGCAAAACCTGTAAGTTTGTGGCACAGGATGAGAATTCAAGATGATAAATTAGGAACAATCGGAAAACAAAAAGGTTAAAATTGAGTAGGGTAAGACAAATTAGAACAAATGTCTGCTAGGACAGCATTTAATGCTGGCTTAGTGCCAGTTCTGTGGGGTACAGGGATGTTGGACAATGCAGTGACAGTGTCATTACTGAGGGCAAACATACCAGGACCACACAGGCACATAACCTGAAAGCTTTCCTTCCTACCCTGCATGAGCTCAGAAACAAGCTCAGACTGAGATGAGAAAAAATTAGAAAATTGTTGTTCCTTTAAGGACAGCGAAGCACTGAAATAAAATGCTGGGAAAAGAAGAATCTCTTTCAAAAGTGCTTCAAAACAGGTTACACAACAAACACTAAAATAAAAGCACAGGCAATACCCAATGCAACACAGAGACAGGATTATCCATTTAAACAAATTAACAGAATTTTCATGGGATGTGCCAATCACGGTAACATGCATTTGTAACAGGAAGAGCGCTGGATTTCTTGGTTCTAACTCCCTGAATTCAGGAGGGCAATGAACTCAAAGGGCTTTGGAGCACTTTGATGCAGGTGTCAGCACCATCTTGTATTCAGCCAAGGCTGCACTCTGTGGCTTTGGTGTGATTTTGTAGCATGAGAAGCCCCCGTCCTGGTGAGGGTGAGAGGAAGAAGTGGAGGTGGAACAAGGATGGCCCCTTTAAGGATGCACATGAGCTTCTAGAATGTGTTCTTACACCAGAATTGGACTTACAGTGGCAAAACCTGCATCATCTTCACAGCTCAGCTCATGATTGCACAAAATGGGAGCATCACACAGAAAAAATATTCAAGGGAGAGGCAGGTTCCCCTTGGAGCCTTGAAAAGACTCCTTTTCCAACTTCACAATCTTCAAATGAAACACCCATAGGTGAAGCGATGCCCCACCACAATTAAAGGATAAGCTCCCAGAGAGATTCACCAAGATTTACACCAACTACTCCAAAAGTACTGGAACCATGTTCATTAAAAATACAGCAAAAAATGAAAGAATGTCTGAGCTTTTATAAACAGTTTCTCAATGTGACCAGTCATTTTTCTGCAAAACTCTGGAAAGAGAGGCACATCATCAGACTGGTAGAGTATGTACTCATCTGTGTCATTTAAAAGAAAATTAACAAGTACTGCAGATAACTAATTTCTATCACAGGACATTATTTTGCAGGCTCTACATAAGATTTAAAGGACAAGTCTTGAAACCTCAGAACAAAAATAGATCTATCAATTAGTGATTGAGACTCAAGAGCTCAAGGAGACAACAGAAGAAGAAAATCAATACACTGTACAAGACTCTTGCCATTATTTTTTAAAATATTCTCATTATACCCTGAAAAATGTCATAAATAGCACTTCTTTTTTCCTGTAAAAAGACCACAAATAAAGAATTCACAAACCCCCAAGAGTCTAAAAAGCTGTAAATACCATTAGAGAAAAGCATCTGTTTGGAAAACTGAAGGCAGCAGAATAACACCTTAGAAGAACATAGCTGCTGAAAAATAAGAGTCAGAACACCAACACGACTGAGTAATTTCCATAAAACAAACTAGAGAATAGAGAATACATAATTTGGATTACTTCACAGAAACAGCAGATAAATAATTCTGTTATCACATCTTTAATGTAAGGAACATAAGTTAGAGAAAACACTAATAAAAAGGCAGTATTTAAAAGACGTTTTAAAACAGTGGCTGCCATTAACTGTAACATTAAACCAACTTAACTGTAATTTACTTACAACTGGCTCACAGTGGGGCCTGGAATATCACAGATTTTTACTCCCTAAAGCTCCATGGAAAGTTTTATGTCTCAGATACCATTATAGAATTACTACAGAATAGGTGATTCTCCATACTTTATCCTTGGTAAGTGCTGTCAAAGTAGATTCAACTATTCACATGTAGAACATTCATTCTGGAAGATAAAGCCAGAGGAGGTGGGGCCTCTTCTGCAGTGGTCTGTCCAGTTCTGGGCTCCCCAGCAACAAAGAGACACAGAGCTCCTGAAGCAGCTCCAGTGGAGGGAAACAAAGATGGTGAAGGGATTGGAGCTTTCCTCTTGTGAGGAAAGGCTGAGGGAGCTGGGCCTGTTCAGCCTTGAGAAGAGACACTGAGAGGGGACCTCACCCATGTCTGTCCATGTCTGCAGGGAGGGGACAGAGGATGGACCAGGCTCTGCTCGGGGGGCCCAGCAATGGGACAAGAGGAATGGGCAGAAACTGATGCCCAGGAAGCTCCAGCTGAACATGAGGAAGAACTTCTTTGCTGTGCAGTGACCCAGCACTGGAACAGGTTGCCCAGCGAGGCTGTGGAGTCTCCCTCACTGGAGATATTCCAGAACTGTCCAGACACAATCCTGTGCCATGTGCTCTGGGATGACCCTGCCTGAGCAGAGAGGTTGGAGCAGATGACCCACTGTGGTCCCTTCCAACCTGAGCATTCTGTGGCTCTGTGATTCTGCAAGGCTGGTCAGACCACACACGTATTCAGGAAATAACCTGCATTTGTCTAATGAGATCACTGAATGAATCAGCATAAGGGAGTTTGGTGGCAAAGGAGAGAAAGGAAGGGTTGACATGCAACCAAAGAATTTGACTTGTTAAAACAAATTATGTGGTCACATGGACCTACAGTGGGATCTGGAATTCTGTACCATTGATCTTTGTCTTCTGACTACATTATCAGACAATTACTTAAAATTGCTCATTATATGAGAAACACAAAACTGAACACTGAAACAAACTCATTACCTTGGAGATGAAAAGCGACCAAAATATGCAGTAAGAAAATGTCAAAGGAACAAAAGACAAAAGCTTAACTCAATAGTTTGTGTATTTTCTAAGACAACCCTTTAGAAGTCAATGAAAGCAAAGCAGTTGGAACAGGGGTTGCCAATATACCCTTTCATTCTTAGCTCAAAGTCAAAGCTGATAAAAGACGCAAGTGTAAGATCCAGGATTTAAAATCCATTGAAAAAGACTGTACAGATAAACAGAAGCACAGGCTGCCAAGGTTGTTTGACCTTGCAGGATCTCTCTACTTAACTAAACCTCCACACATTTTGCTGAAATGTCACTGTGATCACAAACCTGCTCTTCTGTAGGAGTCAGAGTGTTGACCCTGGCCTCATTTCCTACAGTCAAATCTTTGTTATTAACAACACAAGTATCAGCCAGGATTGAAACAGCTGACTTCCAGTTTTCAGGGCAACTGTTCACATTCAACAATTCAAGGCTGCACAATCAAATAGGCCTCAGAGAACACACAATCACCAGATGCTGCTTAAAAAAAAAAAAACCACCTAATTTTTCACAGTCGACACCCTTGTTTCATGTTTCTGTAGCAACAGACCGAATATGATATAAACTTTTTCACACCAAAAATCTAAACAACAGTCAAATGAACTAGTTATTCCCCCATGGAAAACTTTGGTCTTCTATACTCTCTGGATTGCCTAATGTGTAGCTGGGTACCCACAATTAGAACACAGCATGTTAGCTAAAACCTCCTGCTTAAAAAGACAATACATTTCAAACAGTGGTTTATATCTGGAAGTTACTCATGTTTTTTCTCCCTACAGCATTCCACATCTTGCATCTTAAAAAAAATTATTGTCAATACATACGCTGTTTACAAATAAATCCAGGTGGAAGAATGCACGTAATGATAAAAAAATTAGCAAATGTTCATAAGTAAGAATTACACTAATGAAAAATAAATTTACATGATTAACGATCACATTTTACTTACAGCAGTAGCCCTAATCATATTTTAAGCTTTCTGCTTGATTATCGTTATGGTACTTTATTATTAGAACTAATTATATACAGTTATTTAGGGTCCTAAATGATAGTTACTTTTTTGCAAACAATTGTTGCTGCTAAGAAGCTGCATGGAAATGTAAGGAAACCTTCACTGAAGTAGAAAAGTTCCACAACATGTAATATTCTCATAACGAAAGATTCATAATTATGATCAAGATGAGGTCATCAAAAGCTCAATAGACACAGAAAAATTAATTTCAATAACAGCAAATCAGTGATTTGCTGCCAAGCAAATGAGATGGCTCAAATGTCTGAGAGATACTAATTTCAAAATCCCAATTGGCTACTTAGATGATGAAATATCAAAACATTCATAATTTTTATGTATTTGGAAAAATGTCAGTGTTCAAAAACCTCATAAATGAGTGGAACTTATGAAGATTATTTAGATGAAATTCAATGAAGAAAAGTTCCAAGTATCAGCCTAGAAAGAATCAACAATCTATAAACTGGTATTTGGGAATGCAGTCAGTTATGCTGAACTACGTGCAATAAAAAAAAAAATCAATCAGACATGAGATACTTGCAAAAGAATTAAAGAACAGTTCTCAGAGCAAACATATCTGAAACCTGGGAATTGCAGCCTTTTTTATGTGAGAAACCTCCCCTGCAGTATTGCTCCCACCTTTGGACCCCACATATTGAGAAAAATAGAGCTGTACTGCAGAACAACATCAGCAATATGACTGCAAGAAAATGTGTTTTGAAAGAGATTTCAGGTAATTAGCTTTAAATATAGAAAAGAAAAAACTGAGGAAGGGGCACACAATACAATTTAAAAAGTGTAAGGAAACATTGCAAATAGGACAGGGTTCCTATACATCACAGATATTAAGGCTGAAGTAAGAAAAAAAAAAAAGAAGCCTACCTATTAGAAAAGTTAAAAATGGAACATGATATTCAAGGTGGCACTGGAAGACTCATTTTTTTCAATGCTGTTAGGGCCAGGTTTAGAATATTTTCAAGAAAATGACCCCAAAATGTTATAGTCTCATTTCACTGAAATAGCAATTCCCTCACAGTACATTAGAAAATTTCTCTGGCTACAATAGAACCTGTGGAGAGGAGGAGAGAGGGGAAAGAAAAGGAGTTCAGTTTTCAACAGTCATTCTCTGACCCAGCCCTCTGCCTGGTTGCACAAATCACAGAATAATTTATATTGAAAGGCAATTCCAGAGTCACTGTCCAACTGCTCAAAGCATGGAAAATACTGAAATTGCATCAGGTTGTTCAAGGCCTTGTTCAGAATTTTTTTAACATCTTCCAAGACAGTAATTTTACAGCACTTTTGGACACCGTGTTCCAGCATTTGAGCACCCTGATTGTGGAAAGGAATTTTCCTAGTATCTAACTGGAATATACCTGGCTGCGATTTGCTACAGTCACCTCAGGATAGGCCTTGCTTGAAGAGTCAGATGAACTCTGTTGACTGCTGTAACTCTCAGGCTTTGAGGTTGCTCCTTGAGGCCCATCAGCTCTCCTGGGACCCAGGACAGCCTCCTATGCGATCTTCCAGTTTGACAAGGTCTCCTCTACTCTCCAGACTCATTATCCTGCTACTTGTCCTCCTCACTTCCCTCAGGATACTGAACTCCACCATCTCAGGACAACTGCAGCCAAGGCTGCCATCAAACTTCACCTCTCCAACTGGATATTCCTTATTTCCAAGTGGCGGATCGCACACAGCACATACTAAATCAAGCTATCCAGCATCTGTACACTAAAAATGTCCTTAAAGTACTCCAGAAATTATCTAACCTGCAATTGGAAGACTTCTTCCAGCTCATCCAGCACTGCTTCTTGTTTGGGTGGTCTGTGACAAATGCACACCATCTCACCCTGTTGGATGACTGTCCTTGACCCAAAAGCTTTTCACCTGGCCCATCCCTCCTTTCCTAACAATTCCCTGTGCACTCTGATTTCTCCTCCACATGCAAGCTCAGGTGTAAGCATCCGACATGGGCCCTCAGTCACACCTCGGGGTGGATTCAGTGATTTTAAGTCATCTTAACCTATCACCTTCCCATGTTTCCCCTTCCTGCCCTGCTCTGCAGACTTCGAGGTCCATCCTGCAAGGTACCAAGTTCCTTGCAGTTCATTAAGCAGCAGCAAGAGTTATGACAAACTAAAACAGAAATAAAACAAGCATAACTAGCTTCTTGATGATATTCCTAGCGAAACCTTTCCGTTCTCCCTATGGAGAATCTGTTCCACCATCTGAACATTGATAAATCTTTGCTTACTCCTCTAAAAATGAGGATCACCTGCATGTGACCTTATTCTCTGAAATAATTCTGAACATGTCTCTATATCTTAAGTCAAAATATAAACTGCACAAATCAATTAAATACTCTGAAGAGTAATAATCTATGGTGGGTCTAAACACAAAGTGTGTAAAGTCCACAAAGAGAAGTTTAATCTGCCCACCACCTTCCACACAGGGAACACGACATTTCTTAATGCAAGACTTTGAAGAATTCAGATATAAAGTAACAATAAAAAGATGAAAATCTTAGAGAACTCAACAAGGAAAGCAGCATTCTAGAAACTTCAAAGGACACTCAGTACAGATGCATCGATCCATGAGTTGGAATGCACAGAAGGTCTCTGAAGAAAATAAAAATTTTGCGGAAAAAATATTCATAGAATAAGAAGAGAAGCATAATTAGTCGCTTTAACTGTACACGTGCTCTGTCTACTCCAATTCTGTGTTAAAGCAAACCCCAGTTGTTAAACTGATACCAGATGCCACCCCACAATGCTGAAAACCAAGACAGCATATTCTTAATTTAAGTGATCTCAATACAACTGTATGCTCAAAGATACACTAAATTACATTATTCCAGATCTTTTCTACATTGAAAGAACACGGCAGTAAGGGTTTTCATAAGAAAGTCTACCTTCCTAATAATTTTCAGTTTATAAAAAATGTACAAAGGTAGAATTGAATAATATGCTGTGTTGTCTTTACCTTCTGCCTTTAGCCCTCCAAAAGTACATGAAAATCAATCAAGTTTTACGATACTTTCATAAATGAAGTACTGAAAATCTCATCAATTGAAACTCTTGATATTTCAATGGATAAAGCCATGGAAAATGGATTTTCCATACTGGAAAATTCTTCTGGTGCTGAAATCCTCTTCCTTTGTGAGCTATTTTTGGTCCACACAGGAATTCCTTATAACTGAACTTCTCACTGCAGTAATCCATGCACTTCAAATCTGAACCCTTTGTTTATGTGATGGTTTCATGTGGTATCAACCGATACAGCAAGAATTTAAGGAACTGCCAGTTAAAAAATACAGCCTTTCCCTCGTAAACAACTTAAAAGAGTACTTACAACAAAACATCTGAACTGTGTTCTCTCAAATACATCCATTTGGTCATGCACATGGTTAGCAGAGAAAAGTTACCTGGGTTCAAAGTAGTTCAAAGATGACAGATTAAAAAAGAGATCGCTTGGTCTTACTATTCAAAGGACTTTTGCAAAAATGCCTTTTCCAGTTGGAAATATAAGCAACTCTATTCCCCTTTGCATCCCTTTGCATATTTTGCAAATACTTTTCCTCTCTTGGTTGCACTTAGGCTGACTCCTCAAGGAAAAGGCTTATGCAGCTAAACTATCCATCCATTTCTCTGCCTGTCTGTGCATCAGGTCTGAAATAAACTCTTCTGGCCAGGGTCAAATTACTCTGGTGGGACAAAAATGTCTCAGAAAACAAGTTTCTTAACCTCAGCAGAAGTGAGAGAAGAATTTTTTTTGGTGCACATCTGAATGTTGCTGTAGGAAACAAAAAGGATGGAACCAGGGGAGGTTCAAGTTGGACATCAGGAGGAATTTCTTCAGTGAAAGGTGGTCAAGCATCGGTATGGGCAGCCCAGTGAGGCGGCGGAGTCACCCTGCAGGTGTTCAAGAAACAACTCCACGTGGCACTCAGCGCTGTGGTTTAGTTGACATGGGGGTATTTGGTCGAAGTTCAGACTTGATGACCATGGAGGTCTTTTCCAACATTAACAATTCTATGATTCTACAAGAAAGACTGACTCTAGCCAGGACAGGCAACCTGGAAAAGAACTTACATAGTTCTTCATTACTTGCCTTTCATTAATTAGAATAGTATTAGTTCCTGGAACAGAGAGAACAATCATCAGAAGTATTAAAAACACAGAAAGTAATGCTTGCACTGCATTTAGCACACAGAATCCATGCATTGTTCTGCTGCTTTACTAAGGTACTGACTTACATATCAGCAACAACAGTTTGGGGATCAAAACTGGGCTTAAATACATAACACAGGAAAGATGTAAACAGTGTTGCCCAGCAACAGAAATGAGTGAGGATGTATTTTTGCACCTTGACAAAATGATTACAACTATGCACTCAATTCATCTATGCTACCATGGAATATTTATACCTTTCCATAACACAGACATTTTCTAAGCGAGTTCTGGTTAAATATTGACATTTTTGCATAAATGGAACTCTCTGTGAAATCTTGCTTAGGGAATCTGGACTGAACCATAGGCACCAGGACTCTTATTTATGCCTCAAACCTTGCCTTTGACAAATCCTGTGCAGGTAATTTAATAATCACAGGATGGTTAAGGTTGGAAGGGACCACTGGAGGTCATCGGGTCCAACCTCCCTGCTCAGGGAGGGGCCCCAGAGCACGTTAGTCAGGATTTTGTCCAGACAGCCCTTGAACATCTCCTGGGAAGGAGACTCCACAGCCTCTCTGGGCAACCTGTTCCAGTGCTCAGTCACCCACACAGTAAAGATGTTCTTCCTCCTAACAGTCAGTAATGAAACATCATTTCAGATCACTAGATAAAAGTACAATTAAAATTATGAACAAACAAAGCATGATTTGATTGCCACTCTTCTCTCATCTCCTGCCACCCACTATCATGTGAATTTGAGGATGATCTGAGTGAAAAATATAAATCTTCTGAGAGGTGCTGAGTATCATCACATGGCTTGGGGGGCTGTTGGCTGTACAGAATGTTTCCCTGAAGGAAATCATGAGAAAGTGTATTTTTGACAAGCCAAGCACAAGAATTTTTATAGAAATCATGAAATTTATGGCAACACCGTTGGTTTATTTTAACTCTAAACCAAACGCAATTTCTTATTAATAATCATAAGGCAATATTTTACTGTATTTAGAATTATTATAGGGATTTTGTGTTTAGAATGACTAAGTCACCACACAGGTCCTGCCTAATCCTTAAAAGGCTACACAAGATTAGATATATTACTAAATCTGTAAAGAGGACTTGGAAATAAATTTTCTAATGTGTTCTGATTTACTCAAATTCAATTAAATATATGCAAACTCTCTAAATCCAGCTTCATGTATTTCTTCATGATTCAGTTACTTCGTGTGGGGGAGAGTAGAAAAATTTGACCCTATAAATCTACTACTCATCAATCCTAACTACACTTCCTCAGTTCCCTAAAAGTTGGGAAAAACACACAATATTTATGACAGGTTCAATGACTCAGAAAAAGCCATTACAGAATGACCCAAGCATCGCCTAAATAATATACAGCACAATTAACCTTAAGCAGTCTATAATTACGATAAGCTTCATAGTTCTAATTACTTTTCTTTTCAGCAACACTGCCATGAAGTGAGTTGAATTATAAAGTAAAATGTGTCATAGGGCATCTATTTATATATTTTTAAAGCAAGTATTTATGAAAGGATATAATTTTCCAGCAAATATCCAGCTTGCTGTTAATCTCCAGACCTTTTGCTTGTTGCCTTTCTTCTTCCAGCTGCTTCGCATTGGCCAACTGTGTCCCATCAGTAGGGGATTCTGGGAAGCTCTCAAAACTGAACTTGTCCACTTGGATAGCCATACTGTAGCAAAGGAAAAGAAAGGAGAAAAAACAACATAATTTTCACTGTACCACTTTTTACAGGCATTATTTCTGCAGAAACTGCAGAGCACTGTGGAGGCAAGCACTGTTAATCTTTGTGTATTTGCTTCAGTGGCACCTACTCCGTAAATTAATGACATATAAGCCTCATGATTTATGCTACTGAAAACATAAGTCTAAGCCTGTTGATGATGGCCAAATGTTTTACAAATCATCAATCAACACCTGAATGCCTTTGTGAGTGATGCACAAGACATGCATTTGGCAGTTGCAGCCAGCTGACCTTGTTGTGGTTCTGCAGAGGTTCACCACCCACCTCCACTCTTGTGTGTAAAAAGCTCCTGGTGCGCTCAAGACTTGCTGGAAAAGCAACAAGACTGAGCCAAAGGCTGATGAATACACTATTTATAGTCATTTATTAATACCAAGCCATAAAAAAGGGAACAAAAATATTATATATGACAGCATCTCCTGAAGTGAACTGTAACACACTTAGAAATTCATTGGTTTTACAAGCAACTTCCTGAATTTTCCTTACAAAACTCAGGAAGGAAAGACAAAATAAACACAGTACTAGGGTCTGAATGTGGCCCTTGATTTCTTTATAAAAGGATACTTCCATCTTGCTTAGTGTATCTTCATGAATTACAGACAGTATTAATTTCAATATCTCAGTATAATTCATTGGTAGCAAATGGTTAAATAATTGCTTTATTAAATGTACGGTAAGGCATAAAAGCTAATTAAATTAAATACAGTACACTATAATGCATACTAAATACTTATATGTTAAATTAGAATCACTAATCTAATATAAAAGGGAATTTAGACCAGCTCACATCACATGAAATGTGGTTATAGCAGATCTAATATACTGTGCTGCCAAAACAGCTTTAATTTCCTGAATCGTCTGAAATAGAAAAATAATTAGGGAAGAAGTAAAATATATTGCTCTTGAGATGACTTTGCACTTAAGGAAAAGAGAAGCGTGAGCAACAGCTTTGAAAACCATTCATGATGAAAGGCAACTACAAACTAAGAGGGGGGGTCTGGGAAGGGCATTTCACAAAAACACAGGATTACTATTATTCTTTCATCTATTTCTACTTCTAAAGAGGGAAACATATTCTATAACTGTTGCCAAAAGGAAAACACCAGTAACAAAGGTCAAGAAGAAAGAGCTTTGAAATCCCCCCAGACCAGAAGAGATTTTCTATAACTACCATTAATTTAAGAGAATCTCGACCCTGAAAGTAACTGGGTGAAGGTAGATGGCAATTACAAGTACAGGGAATAATCTAGAGCCTGTGAAGTTTACTGAGGGAAGATGAATTCAAATAGGCCTATCAAGACTGAGCAAAAAATGACACCTGAGGAGAAACTTCTAATGTTCCAAAACTACCTTCTTGGAAGGGAAGGTGTCCCTGCCCATGGCAGGGGGTTTGGAACTAGATGACCTTTAAGGTCCTTCCAACCCAAATTATTCTATGATTCTACGATTGAGGCAAAGGTCTCTCTAAGTTACCCCTTCTGAAGACTTCATCTTTGGGGATCTTCACATCCAAAAGGCAGAGGAATTAATCTATTCCTCTCTTAAGAGCGGGTTCTGTTTGGGCTATTTTTTTCCGACAGCAAGAGATCATCAGAAGTTCTTCATTTGCATGCAAAGTCCACCAAGTGCTGGGCATATTAAAAAGCTGAACATGAGATGGAAAAGTGGATCACAATAACTGCCAGAATCAAGCCAGAAACAAAGAATGTAATGAAAAACATGCAGATAATACAATCTGAAGAGTGAATTCTGAAAAAATATCAGGCCTGAAACTATGACTAACAACATCAATTCTTACTGCCGCTGAAGTATGATTTGATTCAGCAAATGCAGGCTGGGTTTTCTGGATTTGGCACGGGCAATGTATGTGGAAGGTACAACTGGAACATTACAAAATCATTTTAGTCTTTGTGTCCGAGATCCCGTCTTCACTCTGGTACGTGAGCAGATGCAAACCCAGTACTTCATTTCTGTTATACACACAACACTGCTTAAATTCTCACAGAAATACAGTTAGTTCCTATAGTCAATTTTAACAAATTGTCTCAGTTTCTGGACAGTCAGAAATATTTAGAATCCATCTCCCAAGGGACCTGGAAAACAGCTCCCATGTAATTATTGTGTTGCACTTTTCTAAGTGATTGATACTCTATAAAAATATTCCTGTCTAACAATATTTAATATGCCACTGCAGGCATTCAGACAGCATTCCTCTGTTAAAGGATTGTTACTGGCAATATGGTAATTTTTTTTTCCTGGAAATTAAATATGAATATAAGCACTTTTTACCCCAAGAGCGTACAGTAAATCCACATCAGCTTCAGGAATAGAGCGTAGATTACTCTTATCAATGGTTCATTGTGCATCTCTGCTTGAAGTAACTTTTATTCAGCTCTAAGTTATGGAAAACTTCAGTAAGCAGGTCTCCTTGCACTGAGAAGCTCTTAGTAAGTTCTCAAATCTTCTAACCGTGCTTTTATTTATACTGTGTAAACTGTATTTAGCACAGTGACACCTCATGTCACATGAGAAGCTACAAAAAAACACCCCCAACAACACACTTGCCAGCTAGAAAGTGAAGAGTCTGAGTAAAAGACAACTACAGAGAGAAAAATATCACACAAAACAGTACTATGAACACAGTTGTAGGTAGAATATATGAAGGCAATAAACAGAGATAAAATATAATGTTACAAGACTATAGATCCACTCTAAGAAAAGCACAACAAAATTAAATCCTGGCTCTTTTTCTGAAACCTATCTCCTTTTTATCATCAGTATTCTGCTTTCTCTTGTGCTAAAAATATTCATATCAAGTTTTGTGTCTGCATTTTTTATCAGTAATGTTGCTTCGGTATTTATTCCCCAGCCTATGGAATATGTAGTAAATTGGAAGGCTTCGCACAAAAATCAAAACAAAAAATAAATACCACAGCCTAAATCAGTCCCTCATCCTTAAAACTGTACCCCTACTCAAACACAGCTTCCTCGCTTTGCTTTTAACACAAAGATTTCTCCCATCTCCAAAGACACATTTCAAGTGAGGTGTTAACAAATGGACAAACTATTCCCAAAAATAGCTGACTGATGGAGAAAATGGATAAGCTGGACACTGGGTTACAATCACCAACTAAAAAGTGGATTTTTTTTAAACTGCTTCATTGATCACATGGACTTCATGCTAGAAGAAGCAGAAGGCAGGGAAAGGCAACCTCCTGAACATCGCCCAATTTTCCAACTTTGTTACTGGGCTGTGCATTAGAAAAATGAGACTAAAATGTATTTTAGCCAGAAAAGTCGTTCTCTGCTTTTGTCCTCTGCAGTTACTTCACAACCTGTTTCTTGTCAAGAGTTCTCTGCACTTCTTTTCTCACCAAATTTGCCCTTGTTTGTTGTGAGCTACAAGAATCTATGGAATCTATATAAAAAGAGGTAAAAATAGACAATTCAGTCTGAAACAAGCATTGGTTCTATTGCAAAGAGCCAAGATAACTATGGCTCATGTTGTGCAAGGGCACCTGTACCTTGCCCTTCACAGTAATTACATATCAGGAAAAGCAGAAAAGATCTTAAAACTCAAAAGTTTAACCATATACTCACTCCAGGAAAAGGGACTAGAATTCCATTTTTACTTCTTTGCCTTATAGGGAGCTATCCAAATTTCTTACTAGATGAGTTTTCAATAAATCATGAGATATTTGTATAAAAACACTGCATTACGCAAAAACAAAACAAAAAAAAAAATAAAAAAAATAAAAATCCAATCCTTCAAATGCAAAATAGGTTTTGTTTTTTCTCTGGCCAACCTCGCCTGTGCAGCTTGAGGGATAAAGTAACAACAGTTTTCATGAATAATGAAACAATTGTGTTTTGAAACTACTAGGTTTTGTCACGAAACGAGCGCACGTCGCTGTGACAGCTCCTCAGACAACTGAGCATCCTTACAGGGACGCAAATTATTCAAATACAAATTAAGTGAATGAAGAGGAAAAGGTCAGCTCCTCGGCAGGGCTGATGATACGTCTGCACAGTACCATCCCACGTCATCTGTCAGGATGACTTTTGGGGGGAAAATATGACAAACCTCCTGATGGTGCTGCTGACATCTCAATGACAGTTGTCTGAAGTCCCATTAAAGCAGCAGTGTAGAACTACTACAGGCATCAGACAGCCCATTTCACCACTTCCAACAAAATGAGTTTCAGCTTTACTGGAAATCTTACTCTGTCCTGACAACAAGATGCTCAGCAGAAAGGTCTTTGTACGGAGAAAAAGCACTTCCTGCAAATGGCATCGCAGCTCCCGAGCCAGGGCCTTGCACATCCCTCTTTCCTAAAGCAGTGCCACTTAAAATCCAGCATCACATGACAGTTCCACAGAAGTGGCAAGTGGTAGATAGAATTAATAGGTGATAAGTCAGGGAGTATTGCTGTGAGTGCTGTAAACTCCTGGCCTTGTTCCTGGCAGGACAGCAGGCAGGTCCCAGGCATATCCCATCCACCAGTGACGCAGTTCAGCTCTTTTCACGTCCTCATCTCTTAGAAGAGGACAAATCTATGAAGTGAAATTAATTATGTGATACTCTCCAAATAAAACAAGGTTAAAAGCAGGCATGGTATTAAAAGAAAAGCAACATATAACTAGATTTCATCTTTCATTAAGTGAATAAAATACTGCTGCTTAGCTTGGAAGAATAAAATATTCCTTATTCAATTATCCTTAGGAAGAAACAATATAACAGGAACCCAAAAACTCTTCCTCATGGCTAACCTCCTATTTAAATACTATCATCCACGGATGAGTTTGCAAGCTGCTTCCATAATGAAGCTGAGAGGAGGTAGTTAGAGACTTTATTCAATATTATGTTCCCTGTTCTTACTATCTTATATAAAGTAGGCAGAAGGGACACTGAGCCAGACCACGTTACTACTACTTATGCAAAATGCTTATATGTATGAAAAGAATAGGGAATGATTTTAAATTTCAGGGAAAGCTTGAAGTGAGGATTATATTCTTGTTCTCACTTCCAAGAGGAAAAATAAATGTATAAAGGCAAGTTTACTTTAAAAACTCTGCCCAATTCCATTGTGCAATCTCAGTAATGATGTTTTTATAACATTGTGTTTCAGGTGCACATTAATTCCACCCTAAATACAAGCCCTGCAGCTGATATAAAACTGGAAGCGACACCCCAGTATATAACACTTCATAGGCAAAGAGGGGCCTCAAGAATCAAATCTCTTGTGGGATGAACACATACGTATCATTAGCTGAAAATGAGAATGTAAAGTAATGCAAATTAACATATGCTTTGTGTTCACATCTAATTATAAGTATAATCTGTATTTCACTCACTGTTATAAAATACCATAAAATTCAGCAGCTCAAGCGACCCGTAAGTAACAATCTCTCCTACTGGCCTAAAACTGACTGCAGGAAGAAAAACGATGACTTTAATATCTGAACTGTGCAGAGTAAAAGATAAATTTTTCCATTAGTCTTGAGAAAGGTCAATTAAATTAAAAAGAATTTGCATTTAGAACTTAATTATTTATTTAAAATAATTGAAGAGGAGATAAAAGTCAAACTATTGTGCTGAAGTCTGCAATATTCAACAGCTTATATTTATCTGATCCACAGTGTTTCAGACGATAAAAAGTTAAACCAGAAAAGAATAGCTGCACTGTATATAATGGAATATTTGAAAATGGAGCAGTGTTGAGATAGTTAGCTACATAAATCTTCTGTTTAAATGTGATTATACTAAGCGTGCTGAGAATATAGCTTTTTAATTCCTTGCTCCAAATCTGAAACCCATAAACTGGGAATGAAGTGGTCTAACAATTAACTTGTATTTGCCTCTTTTTTCACTCACCCACTTAAATAATTTGGACTCCTATGGCAATCACCATGCAGCAAAACTGTTAGCTACTTAATGAAATCAGAAATTTAAAATAATAATAATGGTAATATCTGCTCTATAAACACACCGATTTCCACAGGGAGCATAAGAGACCATTAATAGTCTTTCATACCATTAGGAAATTTGGAAGAGCCTGAGTTTGGTAATACTTGAAGGTTGAGTTAAATATCCTCCCTTTATCACAGCTGAACCATGCAAGGATTGCAGTCTTCTCGTTATCCAAAATAATGCCATACTGTACCTCCTACCTCTCTCTCAGTGGAATAGTAATAATCAGAGAAACAAATATCAAAATATATGTGTTCATATTCAGTTGCTCATGTGTGTAATTCAGTATTGCCTTTATATGGTAGAAAGTTCAAAAGAAAACATATGCAAATTAAAACCATGGAATTTTGTGCCAGATCTAAGAAACCCTCAGTTCTACAGTCATGCCTAGTCATCGCTCCAGCCACCTGAATCTTCTCAGGAAAAGACTGAGACCCCAAAATACAAAAAGAAAAAATAGAGCTGAATAAAGGAAGCAACTCTGTTGTGTTCAGAACATCTTTTTGCAGGTAGCCTCAAGTGGAGGAACCAGGTGTTCACCTGCTGCAACCCTCCTCTTCGTTCTGATTCTGCCCACAGCGAGCATTAAGGAACACGGGACAGAAACACCACATGCTTCTGCTCCTGAGACACCCCAAAGAAACCAGAAGCACTGGAAAGGAGCACCGTAGTCTGGGACCATTTCACAGCATGGGCCCTGTCCTGTCCCACACTCAGGGTTGTTGCTGGTCCCAGGGCTCTCCAGGATGGTACAAATAGGGTGAAGTTGGGTGTGTGACCCCTCAGAGGGGTCTCACAGTCTCCTGCTCATGACAAACTTGGAGCATCAATTCACTTTCTCCTAAGAGAAAAGGTGTAAGAATCCCCAAGAAATCAAAGCTCCACTTTTAAAGGAAAATGACTGTGACACCACACTCACCTGAAAGGTTAACTTCAGAGAAGATGCTGAGATCTTACTCTAAACCAACCTCAGTGCGCAAAAAACATCTGGGAAATCATCCACATGCGGAGTCCATCTCAGTGATTACTCAAGGGAAAATGCAGAGATAAAGAGCTTTATACACGACATCAGGAAAATGCAAGTTTCTCACAAAGGAAGTGTTTCAAACATTTTTTGGGTAGAATCACAGGATGCATGAATGATCAGTGTGCAAGAGTACACATTCCACCATGGACTGTCACTTCAAGATAAAATTAGACTTTACATTCATAATGAATTATTAATTTACCAGCTACTTGCTTGTCTTCTCTTTTTACATAGAAAGATAACATTTGCCCTTTTCCCAGAGCACTGCAGTGGAAGTTCACCTCAAGATGATTTACTGTGATAACCAAATTCTTTTCCAAGTCACTGTTTTCTCACTATAACTTTTGTAACTCTATCACACCTGCAACCTTCACATTTTTGGAATTTCTTAAAGAAACAACAGCTGTTCAGAGCACTCCCTGGTTATTCCCTTGAAGAGTTTTGTATTCAAGTTAGCCCATGAAATGTTTAAAATGTTTATTTTGCCACAGACACACCACAGAGAGAGTTACACAGATTTCACTGCAGATTCTCAAGTCCCAGAAGCAAGTTTTGTGAGTGATGACATATTTAACTAGGCAATCTAGAATCTTTGCCAAAGAGCAAAGCTGGGGGAAAGTCAGGACATCATCAGCTTAAGAAACCAAAGCACCAGAACAACAGTGCACATCTCCCACCAAAGCAAAGTAGTCCATGAAGTTTGACCTACAAAACTTATTTTTTAACTACTGCCAGGAATAATGTTCACAAATATAGGTGAGGGTGCAAGTAGCTTTAATCATGCTCACTAAATCTTGGTTTACAGTGACTGTGTGTCACCTTAGGAGGAATACAGGTTCCATAGCAGCCAACTGCTCACCATTAATAATAAAAATTACACACATCTCACTCACACGCACACAGTTTCACCTAAACCATTTTTTCCCCCCAAGACACTGTATATGTGATAAGTTTATTTAATGCTTCCTGCAGCAATAACACCCCTGTGTATTTAGAAACACTCTCAGAAAACAGCTATTTTCAGAAAACAAACCAGTAGGGATTGTTCACCCTGGAAAAGAGAATGTTCTTGGGAGACCTCATAGCAACCTTTCAGTACTTGAAAGAGGCTTGTAAGAATAAGATGGGGGCAAATTTTTTTAGCAAGACCTGTAGTGATAGAACAAGAGGTAATGTTTTTAAACTGAAGGAAATAATGGCTAATAGAACAAGGTGTAGCTTATACTGCTTCTGTTGCTCATTACAGTGAGCCTTTGGCAGCCCTGGATCCAACTCCAGCCAAATGCAGAGCTGGGATTGTCTTCACTTTTATCTCATGGCCTTTCTGTGGATTTATCTCTGCACCCTTTGCCCCACATATTGCTGTGCTGTGTTAGTTGTCTAATGTGCTTTACTAGTATATTAGAAAATAAGCACAGCTCTAAAATACTCTGGTATTTTACCCAAAACTTCCCATTTGGAAATCACCACATCTTACCAAATAACTGACCTGCCAGGTGCCCTCACATTCAGTGAGCTGTGACCTTGAGCTCCTATGGGAAAAGGTAGTGAAGGCAAAGGGCCACCAGACTCAGATCTGAACACTACAGACAGAAATCCAGTATTTATTTAATTATTATTAAACAAACCTGTTAAAGTCAAATGAGATCAAAGGGACTTTTACTTCTGTTTCCTGTGGTTCAGAAATAGTTTGAACATAGTAGTCTGAATTTTAGAAAGGAAAATTTCACCCGTGAGCAAAGTCACGCCTGGGAAGCTTTCGCAGAACACGCAGCTGTGTTAAGGAACTCAGAGGTAAAAACAGGGGTTTGGTGCCACTAATAAAAAACCATTTCTTATCAACTTCATATGAAAAAATCTCTTATATAAGAACAGACTTCTTCACTACATTTGGGGGAAGTGAGGGAAGGGGGATTATAAATACTCCGAGTTATGAGAGTCAACTATTGGTGTGAAATAAAGACACTTTGGTTTTGCAGACAGACCTCCCTGAGCACCCTTTGTTACCATGGCAAGCCCAAAGCCCCCAGCTGAGGAACAATTTAAAACAAAATCCCCAAAACATGACCTTTCAATTAAAAGTTTACATTGAAGATAGCATTGGGAGTCTGCTACTACACTTCAGAAGTTTCATGATTATTAAGATAAGGTACTCTTCCTAAATGAGGAATACTCTAACAGGATAAAGGAGTGATCTAATTTTTCATTTAAATATTTCACTCATGTCGTTCTTGGGAAATGCCTTAAAAAGATCTAGCTTTAAAAGTATTTATTTTTAGAATAATCTTTTCAGTGCTTCATAAACTGAGAAGGAACTGCCTCAAGTAAAACATTAACTTGGTATTTAAAATGCATAAATATTGAAGGCGGGATTAGTTTCAGCATTTAGTTTTAACACAGAAATGTAGTAAGTCTTTTCACTCACCTAAATCTAAATTTTATGAACTATAACAAAATTTTGAGCAAAATTCTGTGATCCTCTGTTTCTTTATAGTATTCCTTTATAGAGAGATAAGAAAGCCCAGAAGATGATGGTATCTAAACTTCTGTAAGACATTTTTTCCTTTTTAAGAAAAGGGAAACTGCAAGGTAAATCTCAAAGACACCAAAATAGAAAACAATGATTTGAGATCTCTTTTGTGGAAATTGCATACACTTTCCACTCATTGACTAGATTATGTTGACTATAAAAAACACCCGGCATATTTAGATTTAGGCATCCATTTCAAACTGAGTCCCAGTTTAGGAAACAGACTTATTCTCCACCTTTAGAGGAGGTGGAAACTCATCATATTTTCACTTCCACCTTATGAAAGACTTGAAATTCACTGGTATATAGATCTCTTACATGTTTTTTTCTTCAAACCATGCTGTGCCATGAGATTCCCAGTTCCTGCAAAGAAGCCAAGCCCCCCAAATAATACATGGAGGGACACTGTTATTAACATGCACGGAGTGTTGAGTCAATGTGACAGTTAAAAATTTTTTTTCTTTATTCTCTTCCATCTACAAAGAACAATTTAACATAGAAATTCCAGAGCCCTATTATCTCAAAGTGAGATACTCCTGCCAGACAAATTGTACCCCAAAACGGTGTAGTAGTTTTATAAATCTCCCCGTGCCCAGCTGAGAAGCCGCCTTGCTTCTGATGCACTGATTTGCTCTGAGGGACTCAATTATAGAGGTATAAATGGGTTAAAGGGTTAATATTAAAACTGGAAGCACATATTATTAAAATTGGCTTTTTATTTCCTATGCTAAGCAAATAATACTGTAAAAATGTTAAGCAAAGATTACATGACCAGCTCTGTTCTGAAACTAAGCTTTTTACACAAAAGATTTCCTTTTTTATTTCTTACTGTTCTCCATTTCTCTTCTTCCATACAACTACAAAAGAGATGCCATCACGCAGTAAATCAAGGAATAAAGCTGCAGAGATTTTTTTACTCCCATTTATTCCCATTGAGCCTCCCTCAGGGATATACAAATTGGAAATTGCTAAATTATCATCTAATAGGCAGAAACAACGTAGGCGAGACCAATTAAGTAAAAGGCAGAAAGTTGTATTACACGTGTAATTAAATTAAATTCTTTGACTAGACTACATTAAAATCATTCCCCCCAAAAAAGGACAAAGCTCAACTTTAATCAGCACATGACACATTGTATGACATGTCACTAAAATAGTACATTAAGAGTTTTGATATCATTAAAAAGAGCATTTTTCTTAATTGTAAATCAAGTTACTTCCAGGTGGTAGGAAATGGGCTAAACAGCACCATTCCCTCCTAAATACACAAGACTCTAAATGATGCATAATTGAGTACAAAGTCATAAAACAGTAGTTTTCCTTTTTTTTTAGTTGTAATATCCTTCAGCATGGTACCTACACATGCTTTTTCCAGTGGGACTGTTCTCTTACAGAAATCCACGCACTCTCATAGAACACAGGAGTGACATAACTAGGGATAATTTTGGCTCTTCACCACAAACACCATCAAAAATGATGATGCAGTGAGGGAGGAAAAACTGCAGTGCAAACAACTCTGATTTACAAGTTTTCTGGCTCTTCATCTCTTGCCATGCTCAGCATTGAGACAAAATACTGCTCATTGTGGGCACAGCTCAGCCATGCCCAGAGCCCCATCCCCGTGCCCCTGCACTGGCACTTTGGTCCAGCCCTTGGAGCTGGAACCCAGGCTGGGAGGGAAGCAAACTTCAAAAGGCAGATACAAGGGCCTCTCCTTGGCTATGAAGCCAGAGGAGGAGGAAAAAGAAACATTTACCTCTTCCCACAGTGCTTTTTCCACTCTTTTGTTTTCTGAAAATTGTCTAAACCGGTTTAAAAGTAAGGCATCTCCACTCCAACTGGAGAGCAATACAATACAACTTAGTTAAACTAATAATTGTTCATTCAGCTGCAAATCAGAATATCAGGAATGGATTAACAGATCTAAGCACAAATTGCCTTTTGGAACCAAATTAATTCTGCAATTGTCCAGCAACCAAGGGGGAAAAACAGTTTCACAAACCCGGGACAACCCTAAGCCGAACCGATATTTTCCTTCAAGTAATTCCCAATAACTCACTTTTTATTGATCTCTTTTTATGTTATAATTCTTCAGGTAACACCATTTCAATAGCAAATCTGTGACCTTCTGTCTCAAGGAAATTCCTATTCTATTGGAATATACTTACCAAACCAGCTTAAAAAACCTGCTTAAATCATCATCATTATTTCAGTATTGGAAATATCACCTGACTGTTTCTTTTTCTTTCCTACATGTACACAAATTAAAATGGAGACTTGGAAAGAAAATAAAGTAAATTGCTTTCTTAACTGAATAGTATGGAAATGCAGGGGGTAAAAAAAACCACATGGTTTAAACTGCCTTGGAAAAAAAAATTAATGTGTTCATATCAAAAGCACAAACAGTTTTTAAAAATTATTGATATTTGAAAATGTTAATTATTTGTATTAATCAGTTCCTGTGCACAAGGGATCAAATATAAGTGAGTTAGTGTAGCTGACAGCAGCACTGAGAATAGCAAGAGGCCACATGAAAGACAAAAAGCAGGGCTTGTTTTGGTGAGCCTGTTTTCAGGACAAGTTGTACAGACATAACCAACTGTCTAATGTCACCCTGTGCTTGAAAATATCATTGTACAGGAGTCCAGCCTGCACAGCCTCCCAGATAATGCCAGATAAATGACAAGAAGCTCTCCTACAAAATTACAGAGGGCCAGCTTTTTCCAGAAAAGGAGAGCTAACATCAAAACACAGGAGAGAACACCAGAAAGAGGCTCATTTGAACCCACGTGGGGCAGCCTGGAAAACAAACAATGAGTTACTGACGTAAAAATATTCCTCATTTAGATTTAAATTCCGTGATTAAAGCCTGAGTTTATGTATTTATTGCCTGTTGTCACCATTTTATCAGCACTCACCAATCACTCCATAACTTATTCTTATAAAACTCTTTATGTCATATTAAACAGGTCACGACTCTGGATGTTCTGAAGTCCCATCCCACTCAAGTCCCTGAGTATTCAGAAGGAAAACAAGTGACAGCTGAAACAAGCTGCTAGTGATGCCCATGTAGAGATATGCTTTGCACCAATATATCAAGGGGAAAAAAGGAGATAGTGGTCAAGTGTGATGGATCTATTGTGCCTGACCCTGCTGAGCATGGCAGTGTTGCTGCAGGATGAGAGAGGGTACAGGCTGCTCAGCAGTCATAGAAAACAGACAAATAAGAAGCAGGTTAGAATGTTGTTTACAGAACACAGCACAGCCTAATATTTTATTTATTATGATTATTATTATGGATAATTTAAAAAACATCTCAATGACTTACCACAAACTTCGCTTTCCAAATTTACTACTTAACAAGTCTAAGTTCAAGGGAAAAACAGGATTAGCTCAGGACTTCCATCGTGATGCATATGCTCTTCTACCTTTAAATTAATGTACCTGAATTTCTTAGCGTTCACCTTTCATTTCATTTTACATGCATACTTTGCTTTTCCCTCCAGTGAATAATAAATAATACACAATATAGAGTGTAATGCCTAGGAATAAATCTAAACTGAATTCAGGGGGGAGAGGGAAACAGAGTTGTTACATTCAAGTCAGGATCCAAAAGAGCAAGGTCTGATCAAGCAGCTGAAAAGACAACAATAATGGGTATCAAATATGTAAGAAGGGGAAAAAAATAACACCAAACCCCAAAGATTTGCAAGTGCATGCAATTAATAATGACCAAATATTTACTAAATCTACTGATGTCACTGCATTCTTTTTCTCACGTTTCCTCCAAAGTTCATTAGATCTCATAATGTAGTTTCTTTACTTATGGGTGAAAATTTTGATTGCTTCATTATTTTCATTGTCCTAAGCCTTTCTAGGACAATAAATCACTTTTTGCTGTGACAGGTTTAGGAGAGATGTCGGTTTCCTGATCTGAAAGTACAAAAACATTTTGAGTTTTGATTTACCCTTTTTATTACAGATAAGAAATCATCTATTCTCAATATCTCAGTTCTATTAACAAATAAAATGATTTTTTTGCAACACAAAAGCTTTTTCAAAAATACAGACAAATCCTTGGACAGCACTTTAGCCCTGCCCATAAAAGTTCATTGCTTAAACTGAGTTAAGTTGAGAAATAATACTACTTTGTTTAATAGGCACTAATGATATTCTAAAAAACTATCCCACAGTTTATTGGGTCAGTGACTCCAAATCAAATTTCTTTTCTTTATCATTTAATTCCTGCCTTCCAGTCTTCTAATCCCCACACTCAGATTATTAATGTTTATAATCTTTTTTTTCACACTCATCACTATCAGTAACAAACTTTTCCAAAGTCTCTGCTATTTCCTGAAGAGGAGAAAAGTGCAAAGGAAGGACAATTTTTGGCAAAGTAAGTACACTTCAGTTAAAAGTCCTGTAGATAAAATATGGTCCAGGCTACAACAAATCCCTGTGTCATACTCTTGCACTCCACTAGCTAATCAGTTTTTAATATTTATAAATATGGAAAAGGAAGGTTCTTTACCAAGAATTGAAAGTTCTTTTTTTCTGTGTCCACTTGAGTGTTTATGTATTGCCGACACTCACCCGCATGATGTAAATTGCCTTTTCAGTCTCAGCCCTGTCACCTCACTTGTCACCTCACTCAAGCCATGACCCATCCACATGATGCTGAAAAATTACCCAAAAAAAGGATAGTGTACTTCCCTCATGCCCTTTGGCTTCTCTCAATGTCCAAGCTGAATTCAACTTAAAAAATGAGACTGACAAAGGGAAAAAAATCAGTTGACTTAAAATTGAAGGCCTTAAAGAGTTTGTAATCAGCTCCATCAAGCTGGGTGTTAAACTATTCTCTGGTCACCAGTAAGAGAAGTTGCACTTTCTCCTGCTGTCAGTGAAATATGTGTAGCTGATTTGGGGTAAATTCAGCACTCAGTTCAGTGCAGAGAGGCTCCCAGACCATACACTTCCAATCTGAACTTCAGGGCAATTTCATAAATCAAAAGATCAAGCAGCTGTTGGAAACTCACTTATGATAATATGAATATATTCACTGCAGCAGCTTCAACGAGTTCTTCCTAAAGGTATTTTCAATAAGAGCTGGAATTGAGGGAATCATTAGTCACAAACCAGTGAATTAGAAACAGATCTGATCTGGGACAGTAGCACCCACAGCAGAGCCCAATCTCTGGTTAGTATCCAGCACAAATGAAATTCCAGGTGTGTTCAGTGCTGAAAATTAAGTAAAGGACACTACTTGGGGTGTTACCCATTTTGTTTGAAAGTCAGAAATTACTCAAGAAAAACATCAAAAAGCTTTGTGCTTCACTTTACACTAATTTACTGACTCCACATCATACATCCTATGAGCAGCCACCAGGACCTGCAACATGACAGAGCCCAGAGTTCTAGTGCCCCAAGGCAGCAGAGATCTTGTCTCCTAAACAGGGAAAAGCCATAACAGGGTAAGGGCCACAGATGAAAAGCTCCTTTTTGCAGATGCTGGCCATGTTCTGTCATCAAACAAAAAGCCTGGCTCAAATTAACTCCAGTAAGTGAAACAGCTGCACAATCATCTCTAGAAATCTTTGTTCCTGTTTGGAGTAATGATAAGAAATAACTCCACTTAACCTGAGGTGCCCACATCCACTGGTGCAGACACCTCCATGCACAGCCTTAGAGTTACAGAGGGTCCAAACTACACATCCTTGCACAGGGGGTCAGAGAACCAATGACAGCTTTTGCGAAGCTAAGTTGAAGCCTTACAGGCACTCATTATGCACAAGGAACTGCAACTCCCTCTTCTCCAGCCCCTTCAACTGTGGGATTATTTGTTGGCAGAGCACTTAGTGTCTCTCAGTTCCAAAAAAACAGTATCTGAGCTGCAGGACCTGCCCATGGCACCGACCTGTGTCACAGTAATGACCCAGGTCTGCCTTAACAGAGCACACTGACTGTAACAATGGGTATGTTGTTAATAACACGTTATGGACAGGAGTAATTCCAGGTATCTCAAGGACGCAGAGAGACGAAACACTCCTATTAAGGTAATTGTGTTTCTGAGAAAAAGTTTTCAAGATGTTCTTGGGAAGCCCTGCAAGTTTTAATGCTGTGGAATCTTCAGGGAAAGATTGAGATTTCCCTGGAACTGTGCAAAGTAGGGCTCACTGAAGAACAGTGACCTGACAGCAGCTGCAATGAGGAATCATTGGCAGAAACACTCGTGGCCATAGGGACCACCAGGGCTGAGGAAGAAAATTTTCTTCCTTTTGTTGAGGCTGATAAAGGCAGCTTGACTGAGGTCTGCCTGACCCCGCACTGTAATTACCTACAGGGCCACTATGCAATTGAGAAGGTAATTCTGCTCTTCACACCACAGCACGAATCAATGACCTTCCTCAAAACTGGGTTTCAATTCTGAAACTTCTGTTGTTTGCATTTGAAGAGAGGAAACCAAGAAAAGAAAACCTCTGTGCTTTGGGACGAAGCATCAAATACTGACATTGAGAGGCAGAAATGGAGAGAAATGAACAAGACCCTCAAAGCCCAACAGATTTGAAGTTGACATCCACAACTGAAAAACACCTGTAAAAATTTTGTCTAAGCTCTCAGAACACAGGCAAGGCAATATTCTAGAAGAGACGGCAAGGAAAAGATAAAAATGCAGCTGCAATGCCATGCTAAGAATAACACAGGTGGATGAAGTCTCCTTCAGCAGGTACCCATGTAATTTAAGAGCATTAATTCATTGAGTATGGGAGAAATTGAAGTATTTGGTGACAAGTAGAAGGAAACACACATCTGTGTTAGAAAGCATACACGGGGTAATCACTGAAGGAGTGAAAAAAAAACCAGCTGTGTTTATTTTAACAACACCAAAATGCGTCAAAAGCCAACCATACAAAGAGAACTGACGTAGTTGCTATAAAGCATTATTTCCACAGCCAGTTTTCATTAACAGAAAAATACCTGAAGATCCTAGACTTTGATCAAATGATGTGTGTGGAAGAAGCAAGCTATTTTATGAGATTACAAGACAAGCTTTTCTCAATTTCATCTAGAAAAAAAAAAAACAATAGAAAGACAAAATGCAAGTCATTGCATGGTGAAACTGCCCCTGTACCAGCACCTTACAAACCAGTCTTTCTCTGGGCTATGTTCTAATTGTGAATTGTTTCTAAATTTAGTGATTAATGTGCAGATAGTTATTTTTTTTTCCCCTGATTTAAATTACCGATTCAAACCTTTGGCTATTTTAGGAATATCTGGGGGTTTCGTTTTATCCTGAAATTGCACTTCTTTTTAAAAATATCTACAAATACAGCATAGAGATTACACATAACAAACTACACCTGTTTTTTTAGGCAGAAAACCACACAACCAGACCAAAGCAGCCAGAATCCACCTCCCAGCAAACATACAGTTGCATTGAATCATTAAGCCAGCACAAGGCTTAAAAGCATAAATCTCAGCTTTTAAGTGCAAAACAGAATTCAATTTTAACTACTGAGCCATGACCACTGCCTCTTTAACAATGCTATAAAAAGCTACCTGGCTTTTCAAATTTAAGAAAGTCAGTGTCACATAAATATGCTCACAAAAGGTCTAAAAATACCTCTAAGCTTCCTACCCCCAAGGTCAGAAGGAGCAGACACAAAGAACTGAAGCTCTACCAAGAGCTGCCAACAGGAAAATACTGTTGACAGAAGTGAAGGTGTTGCCACTGGTCCACAGGTATTTCTTTACAGTTCTTCAGTGTCAACTTATGCCGAGTTATACTCGTGCAGCTCTCATCAGTGAACCACTTTACTGCTGTTCAGAGAATATTTATTTGAACTTATTAACTGAAAATAAACTTTGGTGCCTGTTCTTTCCACTCTTTGCTAATGATGTATTTGAGATGCATTAAGGCAGAAAACAGTCATTTTCAACATTTCAGTGTAGTCCAACATGACTCATTACTAAGAATGCAGAGGTTTTCTGCAGTTTTCTGCTACATCAGAAAACTTGTCCATGTGGATCTTCTAATGGATTCCTCTCCAGCTCCTGATGGAAACTAAATCAGTCTCATCACAGCCCTTTAACTACTACACAGTACTTAAACACCCTTCATGCTTCTGAGAGTAGGAAAATACAGCGGAAATAGTGGTAATGATGGGGGCTCAGAATTCCTAGAGAATTTCTTCTTCTTTTCTTTTGGCAGTGGCAGGTCTACACTTGGTAGAATGTTGTATCACAAGACAGAGAGTTCCTCTTTGTAGACCTTGAAAAACAATCTAACAAGATCATCAATAAGTGTGCTCTGAACACCAGTAAAGGGATTCACTGTTACAACAATCTGGAGACTTCAATGACTCTGCATTGATCTGAGTTTATCTGCCTTGCAAAGGATGAAGGACTAAGCCAACCCTCCTGCCATTTCAAAGTCTGATTTAAGGAATCTAAATATTTCAAATCTGATGGTTCAAGCCTTCTCCCATCCCCTGCAGCTGTATTTTTTTTTCTCATTATGCTTTTTTTAAGCTTTTAATGTTTTCCTTAGAACACAGAAAGTATTTGATTACTGAAGTAAGAAGTCACGGGCTGAAACAAAGCCGTAAGAAATACTGCACCTTGTCAAAGGTGATAAGTGCCTCCGACTATCCTTGACTGCATTTCCTGGGCTCAGCATTTCATTAAATAGCAATGCTCCCTTTTAAAAATAGATTTACCACCATCACATCCTGAGGGTCTTTCATGTTTTTAGCTATGTACAGAAATACTACTTTCCTCAGTAATTACGTTTGATTTTCAGTTTCAATGTTACTGATAAGATTTGCTAAGTTTGGGTAATACAACCTGAAACGAGTCACCAACACTAACACAGCTTTTTAACTCCGTTTTAAGAATTTCCCTTCAACTTGAGGAATGAATAACTTCCTTGGAGAAATTACAAAATGCCTTAAGAATTATGCACTAAATTAATGAGGTGAATTTGGCTGTCAGAAGGAACAAAGCAGTCAAACATCGACACGTGGCAAAATAAATCAGCTGAAAGGTGAAGAAGCAAAGCAGAAGGGGTCGTCAGGCACTGGAACAGGCTGCCCAGGGGAGTGGTGGAATCACCATCCTTGGAGGTGCTCAAAAGACACGAACACGCGGCACTCGGGGACGTGTTTTAGTGGTGGGATTGACAGTTCTGGGGGAACGGTTCAACTCAGTGATCTTAAAGGTCTTTTCTAACCTTATCAATCCCCTGATTCTACAAATGCAGGTTTTTTGCTGTACATTAACAACATTCTTCTAGCGCATTTCAGGATAGAAAGTGTCTGCAGCACCCGTTTAATAATGCCTGATCAAAATATGCCTTTTTTTTTAGTGAAAATGATATTAAGTAAAAGGGCTGACCCCATATTAAAATATATATTTATGTGGGTGGAAATCTCAATGAAACATTGCAAAGAGCAAGTTTATTTTTAAATAAACATTTTTCTTGATGTAATAGATATAAATGGCTCTGCTCTGCAGAATACTTGTAAAATACTCTAATTGGGGAGAACAACAGGAAAGCTGAATTGATTTACTGCTAACTGAAACTCAGAAAACAAAATTTTCTGAAAGATGTCAAATATCCATTTCCTTCCTTCACTGGCAGAAGATTCATCAAACATCACATGAGGTAAATACAACACTATCAGAAGTCAGAACAGGAAAAAAAAATAAAATAAATACTGTCTATTCAGAAGTACAATCCAACCACAGAATATTTGCTTCAAGGGAAAAACCAGAATCATCTAGTGCTTCCACAAGTCAAGATGCTCCTCTAAATTCGAAACTCTAACTAAAATATTGGTCACTTCTGAAAGTAGTTTTGAAATGGTTTACCATTATATTTGGGATAAGGACATTGTCACATTCTAATGAAAATCTCTTAAAAACACCATACCTGTAACTCACACTAGTACATTAAAATAAGAATAAAGAGTAAAAAAAGATGAGAGATTTAGATGAAATGTCAGGAAGACATTCTTAACTGGGAGGGTGGTGAGGCCCTGGCACAGGCCCTGGCCCAGAGAAGCTTCTGCTGCCCCATCCCTGGAAGTGTCCAAGGCCAGGTTGGATGGGGCTTGGAGCAACCTGGGATAGTGGAGGGTGTGCCTGCCCGTGGCAGGGGTTGGAACTGGGTGACCTTTAAGGTCTCTTTCCACCACTCAAACCATGCCAGGATTCTATGACACTTTGAAGACTAAGGACCGCCAGTGAAAAAGATGAAGAGGCAAAAAAGAAAGGAGGAAGGAGGTTTGATCTGGTATCCCAAATCAACAACTGGCTGATTTTTCATTGAAAACAAAGCCTAAGGCCACAAATAAAAGGAGACTGCATGGCATAAATATGCAGTTTTGTATTCCCTCTTTAAAGTAAATGACAGCCCAGGGTCATGAAGATGATCAAGGGATAAGAGTATTAGTCATACAAGGGGAGGCTGAGAGAGTGTTCACCCCAGAGAATCACAGAATATGCTGAGTTGGAAGGGCCCCAGAGGGATCATCGAGTCCAACCCCTTAGCCCTGCACAGGACCAGTCCCAAGAGTCACACCTTGTGCCTCAGAGCTTCTTGAGCTCTGTCAGGTTTGGTGCTGCGACCAATGCCCTGGGGAGCCTGTTCCAGTGCCCAACCACCTTGGGTGAAGAACCCCTTCCTAATATCCAAAAAAAGAATCCTCAAGAAGATCTTATCCATAAATACCTGATGGGGGTAAGAGGCAGGATCCAGGTTCTTCTCAGCGGCGCCCAGTGATGAGGCAAAGGACACAAACCAAAATATGAGAAATTCTATCTGGACATATCAGAAACCTTTTTTTACTATGAAGGTGGTCGGGCACAGGTGTCTCAAAGAGGCTTTGCAGTCTCCAAGCAGTCGGTGACTGTTTATGATTCTGTAACCTTATTCGTAAAACTATCGGTTCTATCTTCAAACTATTTAGGAAGACTGGAAGGGCAAAAGCCAGTCTGAAGGTTATTCCAGAATGTCTGTCCTCTAACAGTTCCTGAGTCCAGGTTTGGCTACTAATAAATAATTAGAAAAGTAATGGGGGAATATCTTCAATGGACAATACATATAAAATATTCCCAATTATTAAAGGAGTTGAAAAACACAGAACTAAACATTTAAAAGGCTGCTCTACAGGAATAAATATTTATGTCATCTGCACAAGTACAGCATTTCTATTTATAAGGTGAAGTTATACAGCATTGGATTGGGGTTTTTTTTACATTCACTACTTGAAAGATTGCTTGCATAAGGCAGGGTTAGCTCAGAAAACAGATTAACACAGCAGAAGAGAAACGTGCACAAGAACCTGAGGGATCATCTCCTGCTCATTATCTCTGCCCTCACAAAAACTGCAAGTTTTCTGGTACATTCATTTCATACTGCTGTTTCAATTAATTTCACAAAAATGAATTCTCTGTAAGGAAAACTCCAACCTTCAGCTATTCCCAAGGTCTAAACAAAATATTGCCAAAAGGGAGCCGGGGAGAAAAAAGGAAAATCTTCTTCTGCTTCCAAAATATGTTCATTTGAGATGGGGAGCAGCTTAAGGTGAAGGGGTGAGAGAAAAACAGAGGTTAAACTGGGAAATGAGTGAGAGAGAGAAGGTGAGCAGGATGCAAAAGGGAACCCCTGAGGAATTTTATAATTCTGGGTTTTCTACATGGCTACTTAATGCACCCAGAATTGACACAAAGCAGACATAATACACGCTCCAGGTCAACACCTGATGAACCCTGTCTTCAGACCCAGGGACAAGGACAAAGACAGCATAAAACCAGGTAAACTCAGACAGGTACCATGTTCTGAATCACCAAACAGCTTTCAAAGGGAGCTCTGAACTTAATGGGAGTTTCCACAGAAAAGCCCAATCATCACAATGATTGCAGAACTGCATTTTACTGTGCCTTTTAATTACTACAGTGTTTGAGGCTGCCAATTTACTCAACAACATTCTGTATCAATAAAGCACTTTGTTTATGGAGTACTTCATGAATAGGGAACTGGGTTCTAACAGGAATCTCCTGAAGTGATAAGTTCTATCATGCAAAGAGGAGGCTGCTGGTTTAGAGAGTCCTAAGTAAATCTAACCATAATACACCAAGACAGCTCAGATGAAACACACACCACTAAACTTCAGATGGATGAAGAATTTGCTGTAACAGTAGAAGTTCTATTCTCTTTCTATCCGAGAAGGTTGAAGTTAGTCCAACTAAGCTGGGTATCATTTATCTTCTGGCAGCATTCTGAATCACTAAGACTTGGGATGCAACATCCTCCTTCCTAAAGTGCATTTCAGGGATGATTTTCTGCTGGATTCAGGAAAAGAAAAAAAGAAAATCCTCTTTGATTAGTCTCTCAGATTTCTGATTATCTTGCAACAGATCAACATGCAGTGCTTACTTGTTTCCCTGCCTATGGCTGGGGGCTTGAACAAGATGATCTCTGAGGTCCCTTCCGACTCAAACCATTCTGTGATTCTGTGACTCTGTAAACAGTTATATGAACTTGAAATAACACGTTCAGTATGTGGTATCCATCCACGCTTCATGAACAGACAACTCTCCTCTGCCAGAACTAGAAAGCTTCTTATTCTCTTGCTCTCTTTTTGAGCACAGACCTGACTCGAGGATCACAAAAATACTGACAACAGTCAATTCAGTAACAGAGAAAGAGAAATAAAGAAAAAATTACTAAAAAAAGCAAAGCAATGTTTCCAGGTCATGCCACTATGTTCAAAACTACTGGTGAGTGCAAGCAGAAAAGACAGAACTAATGGCACTTACCCCAAACATTAAATCAGACTGATCCAGCTAACTGGGTATTTCTTTTTATTTACTTTCTGTAAATATTACTTTCCATTCTTGTACTTTCATTTCACTAGCTAGCAAACAAAAAAAAAAAAAAAAAAAAAAAAAAAAAGGTAGAAAACTGCAATATAATTCTCCATCATTATCAGGTCTTATCTAGTGAACTAGTTCCGTGTAATTCCTTATTCTTTCTTTGTTTAATCATACCCAGAATAAAACTGATTCTTTACCTGCTGAAGACAAAGCTGAAAAGAAATACACAAATTTGCTGAGCAGCATAATAAAGACTATCATGGCTTACAGACAATACTCCCTGTAGGAGCAAACCTTTCCTTTACCTTGACAGAAGCAATTCAAAATGGGGCACGGTGTGAAATCAAAATATTGAAACTGTCAAATATAATCGCTCTCCTGGCACATCATGCAAAATTGAACCTTTATTTTATAGACAAGAAACATGTTTTATTGCTTTAGCAGACCAAGGTCTCAAAGATTGGCTCAGACTTGCACTGAGAAACACACGGCCCTTCCTCTTGTCACACCACTACAGCTTCTGGCATGAAGCTCATGGTCTCCTGGACTTGGACACACCTTATTCCTTAACTTTCAGACTATTTAGGTTCTCTGATTTTCTAAGCTTCAGGTAAGATCAGGCCTGAATGCGCTTCTTTGATCAGGCACTTGCTTAATTACAACTTTTTCCTGTCTGAAAAATTGGGTTTAATCCAACTTCAATCCATTAGCCAGACATAGCGCCCCAAAGATCACACTGTCCACGTGGGATTTCTTAAAATAGGACATTATTCACTTGCTGGTTGAAGGAGTTCCGTACCCTCGTTGCTCACCTGGATGGTGCAACATCAGTTGAATGACAGCAGAGGCTCCAGTGCTGCCTGTCAGAGAACCTCGGGGTTTTTTGTCTTGTGCATGTTACTACTGTTTTCTAAAACTGCTTCTGGAAAATGCAGCAATGTTTCTCCTAGGTTATAGAATTTATGTCTTTATCAGCATGTTCTGCACATTATTCAAGACCTTGGACAATAATTAGTTTTGTTTTAAACACTAAGAGAACAACACTGGGTTTGGAAACTTGTCAGATTTATTTCTGAAGTGAAGCAAGGAAAAACATGTAAAAAGGAATTAAATAAGTATATAATGGTGAAAGATGGTTTTTAAGAAAAAATAATCTCAGACCAGCAGTAGAATGCTGTCATAATATGTATTATTTACATTAAAATTATTTTAAAACTGGAGATTACTATTTCTGTGCAAGATTGTTGCTTCTTTGTAAACTTACCAGACACCACACTTAGCAGTGAATAAGTTTAATTTGTATGATCTGAACCAGATTTGAAAAATGATGAATTTCCAAGTGATTAGCTCTCAGCATGTTTGTTTTTCAGTGGATTCAGAAAAGCATGTTCGATTCCTTGTTAGTTTTTAATGCAATGTGTTTCCAATGACAGAGCTGTAATTACAGACTTCTCATGGAATTAGTGCTGTTGATCGTCAACACGGAGCTAACAACACACCCACAGGGGGTCTGCAAGACATCACTGACACCTGGGGGGCTTGCCAAGTACTGACTGGGAGCCTAAATCAAAACTAGACCTGCTTCAGTCTAATTGTTCAGCGAGCTCATCAGAGGAAACGATGTTCATCAAAAATTACAGCTTTTTCTCAGATTTGGTGTATCTGTTCCTCGCGTACCAAATTATACCGAAATAGTTTCCTACCGGCTCGTTGCATGCAGGATTTATGGCTAAATCAGTATTTAACTGGACCTGACAGCAACTTTTGTGAGACATGCAGTGAAGGTACCAAGGGTACTCAAGCTTTCACCAAATTTTGGTACAGAAATGGGGAATGCAGGATCTGTTCCTCTTCCAAACAAGGACTGAGACCCTGACACAGACTAACTTCCTAAAGGTCCCCAAGGACTGGGGGATCTTTCACAACTAAGAGACGACAAAAAATTATATTCTATCTTCTTCTGGTTTACTTTTCATCATATCTGCAAAGATTTTAGCTGTAGTACAATAGAGAATACTCTGTTGTGTTAAATTTTCTACTGTGAGGAACAGAATCCCATGTCCACGGAGTAATTCCTGCAATTTCTACCAATTCAATTTAAACACTCAGTTCTCCCAGTCAAATAAAGAGAAATAATAAAGAAGAGCCCTAAAACCCCATATTTCTACTCTAATGTTTTATTTCTGTAATTCCTTTATATGATTCTGCATCTGTCATGCAGTTGCTCCATATGAATGATCTTAAAAAAAAATTAAAATGTTCCAAATAAAGCAAAGCAAATAATTACTCTGGGTATGCAGAACTGATCACTCAGGTACTCTGTAACTCTGTACCTGTAGGTATTATCTCACCTTCACTAAAATAAAATACAGCTCTACTGCTTGTGTTTCCTCCAGCAACCTGCCTGTAAGGTTTAGCTGTAATTTGGATGCAGCACAACTATGTTCTAGTAAATCAAGTAATTTTCAAAACCTGTTAACTTCTTTTAGATCCACATATTTCATTCTTGATGAGCATCTATTCAGTTTTCATGCACAGATGGACACAAGCTGTTTGCAATTTTTCTTCAATGAAACAAGGCAAAATATTTTAACTGAGGGTACAAAAAAACCTTAAACCAAACCCAAATTTTCTTTAAACTGTACTGAGAGACTGAGATATCTCTTGGAATTTTAAAAAATTTAAAACCCTAATAATTTTTGGTCTCAGAGATCAGACATAAGCCACAACCACTGACACCATTTGAAAATCAGAAATTTCCTCACACTTCATAAATTAACCCTTAAGTTATAAACCTCTGGTTAGTTTTTAATTCATAAATACCTCTAAAAGAAAACTCGGAACTGGAAAAATAACTTCTGGTTTTCTAATATACTTTCAACATTCCTCAAACACATGCTAGTAAAAGGGACACACAAGATGAAAAAACTCAAAAGCCTCCAGGGTAAAAAATACAACTGTGAAAATACACACACACACACATATATATAATCTAAGAAAGAGTGAGGCAGCAATCTCCGACACAGATCAGACCTGGATTAAAGGCAATGGCAGAAAGTTCACCAATAAATGGAGACACCAATATTGATTTTAAGATCTGATCATGATGAAAACTTCCCTTTAAATACTTAAAACCAGTAAGGTGTCTTTGGTAGCGTAGAAAAAAGCCATGAAAGAGATAAGGGAAAATGACACCATGGAAGCAAGGGAAAGAATCTCCTGATTTTCTGGATCTAGGCAAAAAAAAAAAAGTAAATTTCATGTCAAATCAACAATATCAACAAAGACACCTTCAAAAAAGAAATAAAGAAGAGCTCAAAAAAACTGAATAGTATTGGAACTATTTGTTGTCTTTGAAAGGCAAAAAACCTAAAAAAAACCAAACAAAAAAATCCAAAGACTAAAAAAATAATCAAACAAAAGAAATCCTTTCTAAAAGAGAGAGATTTGAAAAAATAAGGGGCAAAAAGTCATTAGGCCAGGCCCCAGAAGGACCAGTTTTTATTGGGCACCATGTTTCCTGGATCGTTGTCAGTTAAGGGAGGACTTTGAGCATCTACACAACTCATTCATCAGCTGCTCTGTGGGGAACCTTCCTACCTCTTTCATCATTCAGGACTGAGTCCCATCTGAGGCAGGAGATAAATGCCTGGACTTCTAAAACTGATCTTCAAAGATGTGGGAGCCGACAGAAACAGCAGCTTAGAAGAACCGTGTCTTAGAAAACTCAGTCCTTAGCAGAAACAGTACACTTAATACCGGGATTCTGTTCTTTGTGAAGTTACTGTATTCCTTAAAGTCAATATAACAAGTGATCTCAGGCAGAGGTAAAACCTCAGAATCTTTTATAACAAAAGTAAAGCAGAGGTACAGGAAATATTTGGTAAAAATCCTTCCCTCTGAGAAGTTTCAGAGAACACTACATTCCACTACAGCACTGTAGTAAGACTACCCCTGTGCCAGGTGACCCTGCTTGAGGAGGGGGACTGGACTATCAGACCTCAGGAGGTCCATTCCAACTTAAGTAACTCTGTGAATGATTTTGTGAGGACGTATTTCATTAATACTTTTGATAGAGCATTCACACCCAAAACAAAATGCTCTTAAACTTCCCAAGTATTTAAACCACATCTGCTGCCACTAGTAATGCAAAGAAAAAACTCTGAATGGCCCAAGCTGTCAGAAGCACGAGATTTATATATTAACACACAAAGATAAAAATTTATGCCTTTTTAAACAAATCAATTTTTGCTGCAGATTTTATTAGACCGTTACCCTCCATGAGCTCTCACAAGTCTCTCACAGGGAGCCATCCACAAATTGGATTTGCACTGCAAGAACACACAGAACTGTGTTAACAACATGTGCACTTCTGTCGGTTTCTTAGTCTGCTTAGCTACCCTGAATTATCCAGATCTAGGATTTAATACACACTGCAAAGCAAAATTTGAAAAAAACCACACTGAACACTCTTGGCACACTGACAGAAATTCTTTTAAAATCAGATATATGACTACATTCCATTGAAACTTTTTCGAGTTCCCCCAGCAATAATAAAATTAGTATCTATGACTTACTAGACACATTCTGAATACCTAAGTGAAATACCTGAGAACAAGTTCCTCCTGAAATTTAAATTAGTATTTTCTTCTTTTTCCATAACTTTGGATTACTCCTTAACTTTTTGTAATTCCAGCAGCGGCAGATGAAAAACCTAAAATACGCCGAGGAGAACACACACACAAGAAAAAGACATCTCATTGCCAATGGATTTATTATCAAAATGAAGATACCAAATTGCTGAGAAGAACAAAAATTATAGTTAACGGTCAACACAACAGAAAAGGCAACAGAAAAATCCTCAGTAGGTGTTCTCGTAGAAATTCTTCCATGAAGCAAATGACTGTAATTTGCTATTCAAAATTAAAGTTTAAATGCCTCAAAAGCTTGAAAAATTGTAACAGCATGTGGATGCTGTTTTATTCAATCCACATTTAATTTCAGATTTCCAGCAGGGCTCAGGCATTTCCAGGGCTGACCACTGGAGGAAACGATTTGTCTTTACCGATGCTGCAATTTTCTACATGACCATAAATCATCATTTACATTTCAGATCACTGTTGCTGATGTATTTAATGTAAAAACTTCTGGAAATCTCCAAGCTGCTCTTTGCCCAACCCAGCTCTGGCACCACTGTGTGAACATCCACACTCAGGCAGAGGGCCCACGATCCCTGCTGCCAGGGCAGTGAATTCAGCACTCGACACAAAGAGCTACAGCAGACCCAGACAGGCAGATCGTGCTTCTGCTCCCGGCATTTCTGTGCCCACAGCCAGAATATCACTCACCATTTGGTGTCTCAGACCCCAAATCACATCTTGTACCTCTTTTATGACGTACTTAAGCATGTGGGTGAGAAAACAAGCGAGATGGACTTCGCTATTCCAGTTCACCGCCTGTTACATGAAATGACTGAAGTGTCAGTTCTGAATCCTGGTGCTGTTCAGCCACACCAAGTGAAGAATACAGGAAAATCTCGAAAGCTCAGCAGTGTGTCAGGGATTGTAGCATCAAAAAACTTAGGAAAGAGAAAAAGGGTTCTACAAAACCCACTGAACTGGCTCCACAAAAATACCCATTTTGTACCCTGCAAAGCTCCATTAACTTCATTTCAAACTGTATGAAAGGCAGACTTACTGTCAGCAAGATATAAATTCTGTCCATCTACTTAGGACGGAATAGTCCTTCATCTTATCCTTCAAGCTAAAGGAGAAGAATCAAAACTGCCGAAAGCCAATGACGATCTTCCAGATTTTTCCATTTTGCTTTTATATTGAAAAAGAGGCTTCTGCTCAAAGTTATACACAAGAAAAAAACAATGGGGAGTTAAAGATACCCCTGCACGGCCCTTGAGAATATATACCATCCCCAGATCTCCATTATTTATTCTTACAATTTCTACAGGAGTCTTTCTAGCTTTGTAGCAAATTTCCATTCCCAAGCATGAGATTACAGTCCTTGTAAATTCCTGCTGAGAAAGCAAGGGAAGAAATGAAATTCTAAGAAGTTCTAGTGGATGTATTCTTGGGCTTCAAAGCAACTGAACACATCAGCCTTAATGCTTTAGAAGTCAACAGTGAATCTTTTACATCCCTTAAGTTTGCTGTGTGCTAAATTTACGTGCTGATCTACATCAGGACCGAACTGACAATACCAAAATGAGAAAACTCAATGTTTAAAGGTTGTGAAGTTTTAAGAGTTTTTCAGATATATTTTAAAAGAAAGAAGGTTGACCTTTGTGTGAACTCTGCCACACAGAAATGGGCTGAGTGTAAGTAAAACAGCGGGTTGAATGTACATCTCTACCCTCCATCTTACTGGAAAGCTGAGAATTCTCCAGCCCATCCCCTCCCCTAATGGCACGGTTTGATTTCCTCCTATTATGTTGCCTTCTTTATGGCTACATTTTGTCCTTTATCTCAACTGCAATCATGTTTCCCACCGTGCAGAACTGAACTATTCCCTTCCCACTATGAGAAGTTACAGCACCTGACAGCCCCCCATTCTGCCTCTGGCTTTTCTTCCCTGCTGCCCTGCACCAAGGAAATGAATACCCTGGGAGCGCTCATCAAGTCACTGCTTTGCCATCTCAGTCCTGAGCCTGGAAAATGTAACTGGAGTCAATCAAGCAACTGCATTTGAGAGTACTTAGCCACTGGAAATGTAGCAGTCATCCTCTAATACACCTACAGGAAATTAAACAATGATATCATCAGCCTATGAATAACTTTTTAATTCAACCTGCTGTACCAGCAGATGCCAAGTAACTGCACTCGTACTAATATAGCACCTGTCCCAGGTACTGCTATAGCACAAGGCTAACTCTGCTTATTTTGCACTCCTCTGTTTATTAGAGGCCTACTTTAAATTAGCTTTCCAGGTCTTCAGGATATGGCTCCTTTCCTTCTATCTCTGCTGGTAGTAATATCTGCTAATAAACAGCATGACTAATATTGGATAATGGACAATAGTAGAAGCCTGCATGAACCAAAACCCTATTTCAAGAACACTGATATTATTTCATATCAAAAAATTTGAAGGACAAATCTGATAACCTTTTAGTTACCACTGAAGGCTATGATTTAGATTTTTCTCACACTGAAGAAGAAAACACACAGTTTAGTTGCCAATTAGTCCTGCCCTGTAAAGCATTTTCTCACTAATTCTGCCAATTCATTCCATTTAGGATCTGGAGCTTAAACTGAGGAGGAGGGGATGAGCTAAAAATAGCAGCAGCAGCAAAAAAAAA